>OX463864.1:3162088-3452879 GCA_949825065.1 Odontocerum albicorne | reverse complement strand
ATATATATATAATATATATATATATATATATATATATATATATATATATATATATATTTATATATATATATATATATATATATATATATATATATATAGTATATATATATATATATATATATATATATATATATATATATATATATATATATATATATATATATATATATATATATATATATATATATATATATATATATATATATATATATATATATATATATATATATATATATATATATATATACTATATATATATATATATATATATATATATATATATATATAATATATATATATATATATATATATATATATATTTATATATATATATATATATATATATATATATATATATATATATATATATATATATATATATATATATATATATATATATATATATATATATATATATATATATATATATATATATATATATATATATATATATATATATATATATATATATATATATATATATATATATATATATAAACTCCAGTTTCACAATAACAAGCTCTAGCTTTACAACAAGAAAACAATCTCACAACTAGTTACATAACAATCTTGAGATTAATCTCATGACAAAACAACTCTAATTACAAGTTTCACAATAACAACAACCTTGTGACTAGTTTTACAACAACAAACAAACTCAAATTTCCCAGTAACAAACAAATAATAATCTCATGACTAGTTTTACAACAATTATCTCGTAACTAGTTTCACTGCTGACTGTAGGCCGAGCGCAACACCAGATGAGAATAGTGATGTCGGGTAAACCACTAAAGAACACCAAGGAGTTTGTCTACCTCGGGAGCAAAATAACATGGGACGGTCGGTCCAAGAGCGAGGTCGACAGCCGTATACATCAGGCTAGACTTGCATTTAATAAAAGGTCGAAAATAATAGAATCAAATAATATAGACCTAAAACTGAGAATACTCCTCATCAAGACCTATGTATGGAGTATCTTGATGTACGGCTGCGAGACATGGTGCCTATCCGAAAGAGATAGACGAAGACTAAAGGCTTTTGAGATGTGGTCCTATAGAAGACTATTAGGAATTTCCTGGAGAGACCGCATCACAAATGAAGAGGTTCTCCAACGAATCGAAGGAGGAAGGCACCTGCTCAGGATCCTGTCCGAAAGGCGTGCAAGATGGATCGGTCATATAATACGACAAGAGGGCCTCTTGCATGCCATAATGGAGGGTATGACCGAGGGGACAAACTCTAGGGGACGCCCACGCCGAGAGTACCTGGAGGACCTGTTGGTGGACGTGCGCTGCTCAACATATACAGATTTAAAAAGAGCCGCACAGGACAGGGGGGAATGGAGGAGAAGAGTTGAAATTGCTGCAAACCAGTCTTAGGACTGCAACCACGGAGAGACAGTTTCACTAGTCACAAACAAACTTCAGTTTCACAACAGCGAATAAACTAAAAGTTTCCCAACAACAAACTTAACTCCGGTTTCAGAAAATTTCAGTTATTTATAATCCAGTTTCAGATTTTGGAAAAAGTGCTTTTGACGCAGAGCTTTAAGAGCAGGCTACAAGCTGATTGTTAACTGTTTAATTTAACTTATTTAAATGGTTACACTGCCATGGTTATAGATTCGTGACAAGTATTTAGGGTTAAAATGGAACTTATATTAAGGATAATACTTTGCTTCTGGAGTCGAGTAACCCTGCATCAACATGTGAAAGGTTTCGATTCTGCAAAGCAATTTGCATCTCGTTCTACAAGTGAGCCCATGTGTTTTCCATAGCTCAAGATCTATCCATAAAATTCCCAAAAAATCCAATTTTTGTTCTATGTAAGCGTTATTTCACTAAAAACAAATCTAAGTTCTTTACCACTATAAAATAAGTCTTGGACAATTACGTAAGTCTGCTTGGTGAAGTTTGGTAATATTTTGCGGTATACATACATAACATATATTGAACTTAAATATACATATAATTATTAAATAATTTTAAAACAATGACTGTAATTTATTATTACTACTGCTTTTTGTATCTTCATGTTAGTTTAACATAAAGTTTTGCATATTTTGTCAATAATTTTAAGTACTTGTATCATCATCATAATCATCATTGTCAACCAGGGTCGATCCACTGCTGGATGAAGGTCTCCCCAAGCTGACTCCAAATAGTTCGGTTTTTTGCTCGTTGATGCCATGTGATGCTGCCATGCTTCCTGATTTCATCTATCCAGCGTACCTTCGGTCTTCTTCTGGGCCTCTTTATGCCTCTTGGGTACCATTAGATTATTTCGGATGTCCATCAGGAGTCTGACATTCTGGCTACGTGTCTGGCCCATTGCCACTTCATTCTTTTGCACACTTCTATAACGTCTTTTACCTTTGTTATATTGCGAATCCAGGTGTTTCGTTTACGGTCTCTTTTAGTATATCTCAAGTAAGGCATTCAAGATATCTTTTAACACCCATCCCAGAACAAACCTTACCTGACTTCACGCCGAACAGCGAGAAGAAACCCTACAACACCACATCCTCGCTTGGACCGTGAAGTTCTATAAAAGCCAACAAAATCACAGCAATCCCTTAGTCGCTGCCCTGGGGGCTCACGAGAGTAAATCCGACCTACCCTTCCGTTATAAGCACAAGCTCCCGAAGCATTATCTGTTGCCTGACTAGTCCACCTACAGTATTAGCTGGGACGACCAAGGTCAGAGTGAATGTGATGGAATACAAGTAGCCTGAACGAGTGGACTTGTTTTTGCTAAATAATTAGTTGTAAGAATTGTTATCTACTTATAAGTAATATGTAGGTGTTAATTATTTCTAAGATCTCATATATTAAGATTGAATAAATAAAATAAAATGATATGTAGGAAAATAAGATTAAGTAAGTGCATAAATGATAACATATAATTAAGATTAGTTAAGTAATAAATTTGTATATAGGTATAGCCTTGACAAACTTGTCTTATATTCATTTGAATATATAAGACACTGTTGTGTCGTTAATAAAATAAAATTAAAAAATATATATATAAACTTACGCAGATTGGTCCGTTTTGACAAAAGTGTCCGTATCCATAGATCCCTTAAATCTCTTGAAGAAGTAGATTTCAGTTGACACAGAGATGATCTCTTGCTTCTCTACAGGTAGACCCAGCAGCATCGTAAATCCTTTTTCGCTTAGCTAAAAGAAATATCATATGTTGACATTTTTTACAGTAGAACAAAGCAATGACAATAGAACAGATCCTTGCCATCATAAATATAATGTTATTATCCCCATTGACACTTGCCACCCTGTGATGGATAGCGAATGGCCAGGACTTATATTTTATTTGATTATTTGACGTTTTAATATATAATAAAATTATTTTTATAGCTAATTACAAAAAATAACCTAGCAGATTTTGCATAATTTTAATTTAAAACATACATTTTTCACTGTACTCTTAGCGTCCAGCACCGTGGCTGACGGATTTTTTTAGCACAGTAAAGCAAGTGTTAATACAAAATAATTTATACTGTTGAGATATGCTTTTGAAAGTCGGACTGATATTCCATGGACATGACTTTAGATTCGTGGCATGAAAAGATTAAATTGATCTTAAAGAGCTATACTTGAGAAAATGTAGCATGGTCCCTGTGACAGTTCACAAATTTGCCCCAATACAACTTTGTAACGATGTTCAGTAATTTTAATTATTTTATCACCTTAAATATATGATAATCCTCGATTCTAATAAATATTGTAGCAAGTTATTAAGGTAAATACATTACATTAAAACTAACAATAATGAGAAATTAATACATCTTGTTACAAATTAGCAAAAATGTGGCAGTTTGTTAAAATCAAATAATATTTGGTGACGTTCGTCGAAAGTCACTACGTTAGTCTGCATTGACTAGGGATGGGGTATACGATAATTGGATTTTCAATTTTTTTACACCTTAAATTAAATGTTCGTAATTAGTATTAATTCATAGTGGATCTTGGCCTATTTAAAGATAGATACAAATCATACAATACATTAGAAAGTCAGTATAATGAAAATTAGGAATTAAAACGTCAGTTTAGAGAAAAACCATTTTTCGATTTATAAAAAAAACTATTAGATTTGTAAAAAAAAAAAACGATTTTACCCCATCCCTTTGGAGACATGACATTTCAAATGTCACTGGGACCATCCTAAATTTTCTCAAATATAGTAGTAGAGACACGTGTTTGTGCGGTATGTAAGAAGGTTCTAAATACAGGAAAATCTCATTGAAAAAGATTAATTTAGACTGTTATTACCTCGCACCAAGTGAAATAGCGTTAATCTAATACAACCAACAATAGGATAAAGACTAATTAATCCACCATGATTTAGTTTAAAAAAATATAACTGTCACTACTTTCTTTCAATTTAATATATTTATTTATTTATTTAACACTTTTATTGCAATACAATCTGGCGGGCTTATTGCCAGGCGGCATGCTCTTCCAACCAACCAGACAAAAGTAAATGAAGCAAGTTACGTGGTCGCATAAATCATTCAAATGACTATCCATCCCCACGAAATCCATTAACACATACGTGTGCATATGCCCACGAACCCCACAAAGACGGACAATCACCCGAACATTCTTTTTCATATAAAGTGAGATATCATCAATCAAAAGGAAAGGAAGGGATGTTGGAGAGGAAAGGAAAAGAAAAATCAGGAATGAAACAAGTTATTTTACTGACAAGAAATTTAGAGTTTTTTCAGTCGCTTCTTAAATCATGCCAAGGACGGAACGAGTCCTATATTGGTTTGTAACTGATTCCAGAGTCTCACTGCGTGGACAGTAAAGGACGACGTAAAGAAAGAGGAGCGGTGAACTGGAAAGGCCAATAAACAATCTCTTTTTGAGTGTTGCGCTAATCCATGATTGGAAAGAAGCTGAAAATTTTCGGCGAGATAAGAGGGTGCGACGGGACAGTTAAGGATGTTTTACAATAGAGACAGTATGTGAATTTGGCATCTATTTCTAACATTCAACCAGTTCTGGTATGAAGTTATATGATCATACTTTCGTAGGTTGAAAATGAATCTTAGGCACACATTTTGAAGATTTTGTATTATTCAAATATAAAATTCCTTATTGTTATCCGTATGTGTAGATTGTTAAGTGAATGTACACCTTCTCAAAAGTATTAAGTGAATGTGGAAGAAATCGTAAGTTTGAAAATAATAAATCCATGTTCACTAGTGATTTTATACCCTCCCTGGTATTTGTCAACTTTTACTAACTGGGGTTGGGGCAAGTAAATATGAAATAAAATGATAAAAAAACTTTTTATTGCAGCAAATCAAACCAATGTAATGCTTCTTGCATTTACACTTCAGAGTATTGTATTCAAAATACAAGAGTTGTTCATATTCTAGAACGTTCACTAACAACGAGCAGTGGAACTATATGTTCACTTGTGAATGAGAACAGTTAAGATCGTATCACATTTACTGTTAACTTTAGTATATGCGTGCTTTCATAGTAATAGTTTATAAATTTTTATAAATTTTTTTTAGGGTTGTGAAATTAAAACATTCTAGTTCACAGTTCAAAAAGGTTACAAAATACTGCCTTAAGAGGGGAAAAATACTGTCTTAGACCTACTTTAAGAATCGCTGATCTAAATAAATTGCTTCATTACATTATGTATACATATAAAATAAATCTTTTATTTACTCACTTTCAGTTGAATCTGGGATCCAGTGGAGGTATGCATATTTCCGATAACTTTGAGACCACTGACAACGGTGTCTGCGTCGATGGCCAGGGATCCGGTAATTTCAACGTTGGCGCTGTTAAAATAAAAAAATACATTTGATCAGTTTATTTCAATTAGGTCAGAAAGAGTTCTGCTTATTCGGCCCACGACAGCGATGGCCAGGGCCGGTTCTGGGAAATTGCCGGGCTGAGTGTAAAGTTTGGTTACATGTGTTGGATATATCAGAACACAACGAGGGGAAAATAGTCACACAGGTATTTTTGGTATAGGGGGGAATGGCAGCGACTGCTGGAGGAGGCCGGGGCCCACAATGGGCTGTAGTGCCATTGATGTTGATGATGAGGTATTTTTGGTATTTTTTAATGCTATTATAAGCCATCTATGGAGTGTTGAAGAAAGTACAGATCACACTTCTTCTATGAGATATGTTGTTTATAGTTAAGGCATTAACGTTGTGGAGGTTTAAAGACATTGTAATTTATTTTTATCAAACACTTGCCTTACTGTGATAAAAAAATCCGCCAACCACGGTGCTGGACGCTAAGCATCCAGTGAAACATGTATGTTTTAAATTAAAATTATGCAAAATCTGCTAGGTTATTTTTTATAATTAGCTATAAAAATCATTTAATTGCGTATTAAAACATCGAATAATCAAATAAAATATATGTCCTGGTCACTCTCTATCCATCACAGGGTGGCAAGTGTTAATCCACTTTTTTTGTGACGGTATAACCCTACCGGTTTCAAGGCTTTCACCTCATCTTCAGGGGAGCGCAAACAAGTCTTGTTTGCGCTCCCCTGAAGATGAGGTGTGCACCTTGAAACCGGTAGGGTTATACTGTTACAAAAAAGTGGAATAAACAGTGTTTGATAAAAATAAATTACAATATCTTCTATGAGATTTAAGTTTCTCATAAAAGGCACTTTTGAGGTCTTGAAATTTAAATTAGATGAGGACACATCACATACTTTCTCAGTTTTTTTTCTTTAAAAAATTAAATGATAAAAGTTATCATTTTAACTTTCTTTCGCTTTATTTGAATATAACAAAATGTGCATAACTGCTTGATTTGAATGTGAGACAAAAACTGTATAGCACTTTTATTTGAATATGAAACCTAAATGAAATAACTACTTTATTTTAATGTGAGACAAAAATTGTATAGCTGCTTAGTATTGTATAGAACCTGATACTAAAACTAGATATCAGCTTTATTTAAATGTGGAACCTATATTGCATAGCTACTTTATTTGAATGTGAGACAAAAACTGTATAGCTGCTTTATTTAAATATAACACCTAAATTGTATAGCTACTTTATTTGAATGTGAGACAAAAATTGTATAGCTGCTTAGTTTGAACGTAAGACTAAAACTGCAAATCAGCTTTATTTGAATATGGAACCTAAATTGCACAGCTACTTGATTTGGATGTGAGACAAAAATGGTATAGCTGCTTAGTTGGAACCTGATACTAAAACTAGATATCAGCTTTATTTAAATGTGGAACCTATATTGCATAGCTACTTTATTTGAATGTGAAACAAAAACTGTATAGTTGCTTTATTTAAATATAACACCTAAATTTTATAGCTTCTTTATTTGAATGTGAGACAAAACCTGCATAGCTGCTTTATTTGAATGTAAGATAAAAACTGCATAGCTGCTTTATTTGAATGTGAGACAAAAACTGCATAGCTACTTTATTTGAATATGAGACAAAAACTGCATATTTGAATTTGAGACAAAAACGTCATAGCAGCTTTATTTAAATATGGAACCTTAATTGCATAGCTACTTTATTTGAATGTGAGACAAAAACTGTATAGCTGCTTTATTTAAATGTAAAACCCAATTTTTATAGCTATTTTTTTTAATGTGAGATAAAAACTGCATATCTTCTGTATTTGAAACTGAGACAAAAACTATTAGGTGTTGACATAAGTTGTGTCCGTTTTTTTCCAAATTTAAAAATGAGCACCAAAAGTAAAACAAAATGGTAAAGGTTATAACGTCATTCGAAAGAAAATTTTCTGCTCTACAAGATATTGTGTTTGCTTTTACGTTACATATATTATTTTATTTGATTACAAGCCTTCAAAATGGAATGTCAAGCAGACGAAAGTGAACATTTGACACCTCCTTCTGTTAGCGTTCAATCGAGGGAATAAAGCTGCTTGCGATATTTGCGAAGCGTACGGTGAAGATGCTATGAATTTCCTCCGTTTCCTTCAATAGTGACGTCGAATTGCGGACATGGTTGGACGAATTCCTCGAGTCAAGACCGGGTGGTTTTTATCGCATAGGCATTGAAAAACTTGTAGAACGTTGTCAAGAAGTTGTAAATAATGAAGGAGAATACATTATTGACTAATTTGTTGTATTTTTTTTTGGTTGTGTCATCTTGTTCTCTTCATTTGGAAAAAAATGGACACAACTTGTGTGAACACCCAATACATAGAGCTTTATTTGAATATGAAACCTTAACTACACAGCTACTTTATTTGAATGTGAGACTAAAATTATATAGCTGTTTTATTTGAATGTGAGACAAAAACTGCATAGCTGCTTTATTTGAATGCGAAATGAAAACTGCATAGCAGTTTTATTTTAATATGAAATCTAAATTGCTTAGTTGCTTTATCTGAATGTGGTACAAAAATTGCATAGCTCTGTTAGGTTTTCATCAACAGCGTCCACCCATATTTGAGTGGACATATATATGAAGAAACGTCCTTACCTTGGGATGACGTTCAGTTCCACCTTGGCGTTGACTGGATCTTGAATGATTTTCTTCAGGTCAATGTTTCCACCAAAGTTAAGTTTGGATGTGGCAGCTCCTTCGAGTTTCAGCTTGAGGGACAGACCAGAGGCTGTTGGGTAAGCCAGTTCCATGTCAAGGAACATGATGTGACTGCGAATTTCATCCTGGAAAAAATATAAAACATTGTTACGGATCATTCAATCATCAGAAGAAAGAAAACCAGAAGAAAGAATTCAATCAGAAGAAGAATAAAATGCGTAAAAAATACAAATAAAATAGATGTCCAGTGTATGGCAGTGATGCAGTAAGCGATTGTGTGTGTCAAATGTGGTTTAGAATATTCGGCAATGGTGATATGAACTTGAAGATGGTGTCCGTTCTGGAAGTCCGACATTCATCAATAGATTAAAGTATTTTGTATTGCAAATAAATACATATTCAATATTATAATTGTTTGTTTTGATTTTTATTCTTATGATTGTGTGCGGTATATTGTGGGATGAATATTTTTGGTCTTTCTGGAGTGATGAAGTGTGAGGAGTTGAGTTTCGCAAGATGTTTCCAGTTGTAGTTGAGTGTCACTGTTTGTCAGGTTGATGAGAGCGTGCAACGGGGTTTTTTTTGTGTTATCAAAAATCGGAAAGAAGTATCGATTTATTTTTTCATGCTAAATATCCTCAGTGAGATACAGGCAAAAGCCTAGTTTACTGGGGATATGACAAATGAAAGGCAACAAACCCAGATCCATTAAAATTATATGTCCAAATCAAATTACCTGTTGTTTTTTCTCAAATTGTGTATATTTCTTGTCATGTGTAATAATAATAAAATGTCCTTGTTCGTGGTCTTCACACTATCACATCATTATGGGTCAGACAGCTTGGATAGAAATACATAAGTTCAAGCCAGCTGATTAACAAGTGTAAAGCAACATTTGCACGAGACAGCTGTTTTACAAAGAACGAGATGGAAAAGGAGCCGTATGAGGACTGCTCAAGCTGTTAGGGCAGTATGCTTGCAGCGTATGAAGGATATATATATATAGGGCATTAATTGAACTAAAATACATTCTCGTTTGAACCTTTGTGCTGTGTTTTATTTTTATCATAGTTCTGTTTAACCCTCCGATTAGTGACAAGGTCCCTGGAGACATTTTCGATTTTTGTTTGCTCACAACTTTCTCTTTGTATGTTTTGGAAACGTGATATTGCATGTATTCCAAAAAAAAAACATGCTGAAGCAATTAAAATCGGTTTCAAAGCGGTAAGATTTCTCGTTCGTGTTTTATTACGGTTTGAAAACATTTTGTACGGGGATCAGGTACAAGATCTTTAGGGACCTTACACCTGACTTGTACCATTATTGAAAGAAATCGTAAATGAATTGTGTTTTCCGTGCCGAAGAAGAATAAATCGGTCCTGCTGTTGTATACGAGTACAATGCATTATAGTTGTTCGGTAGATAATGAAACCGATAAGCGAAAGCCAATGGTTATTCTGGACTACAATGCCCATAAATCTGGGGTGGACGTAGCAAGACCAAAATCAAGAGCTGCACCTTCATTTGCATCTGTACGAATCGGCCATCGTGCCAGTTATATCGTGCGCAGAACGGACGCGAGCGCAAAACCAGATCATATTACTATACCTGCAATAAAGCAGTTTGTGCTGAGCATTCAGCATTATTGTATCGGTGCGATACCTGCATTCTTGCGTTAGCTGACCATGAATAAGCAGCACAATAATACATTTATTACAACTTTTATTTTTTACCTGTCAAAGAAAACCTGAATTACCAAAAAAAAAACTTATTTTTTTGCCTTTATACTTATATTTTATCCTTCTATATACATTTAAGCACCTTATACAACCATAAGCTAACATACAAAACCATCAAGACACACCTGCATGATGATAATACCATACTATTTTTTGACGGTCCCTAGAGACCTTGTCACTTTTTTAACGCCGCCGGTACTGTCACCGATCGGAGGGTTAAAGTGAAAAAGGAATGTCATCATCCAGATGTCACTAAGATACATTGAAGTCACGCTAGAACCTCCGAGGATTGACTAGATTGACGGTCAACTGTTTATCATTCACCCTATTTTACAGTTTTTGCACTGGTATTGTGTAATGACTTTTAACGAGAATAAGCAATGTTCTACGACATTCTACAACTATTAAAAAGTTGTTTTTATTACTTACAGCAAAGGTCTTAGATCCACCCGTATATGTATCAACACAATCGAATAACTTGTCAATGAGGCTTTCAAAGGATGCAGCTTTGTCGTCTTCCAGTGAGAGGAAGATGGATTCGGTGCCGAACAGTTTCACGAAAATGTCCAAGTCCAGATTTCCTGAGAAGCCTGGAATATCAGTCTTAAGCTGGAACAAAAAGAAATATTTTGATAAAGGTTGATTAATGTAGTGTCATTTAGATTACCGTTTCTCAACGTGTCAGTTGCAGCCCCCGGTAGGGTTGTGGTATATTATCAGGAAGGTCACGAAAATAAAAATTACATCTATAAAAAAGAAAATAATACATTTTCTGAGATAAATGAATGAATTTTAACATGTGTCATAAATTAAATAAATAATATATTAGATATAGGTATCTCTATATCTAATCTATTATTTATTTAATTTATGACACAAGTGTCTTTTATACAGGCCTAATCATTGTAATAGAGTGTTACTCTAGTAATATATGTGTCGTAAATTAAATAAATAATTAAATAATAGATTAGATATAGGTATCTCTCTATGTCTAATCTATTATTTATTTAATTTACAACACAAGTGTCTTTTTATACAGGCCTAATCATTGTAATACAGTGTTACTCTAGTAATATATGTGTCATAAATTAAATAAATAATAGATTAGATATAGGTATCTCTCTATATCTAATCTATTATTTATTTAATTTACGACACAAGTGTCTTTTTATACAGGCCTAATCATTGTAATACAGTGTTACTCTAGTAATATATGTGTCGTAAATTAAATAAATAATAGATTAGATATAGGTATCTCTCTTTATCTAATCTATTATTTATTTAATTTACGACACAAGTGTCTTTTATACAGGCCTTATCATTGTAATAGAGTGTTACTCTAGTAATATATGTGTCGTAAATTAAATTAATAAATAAATAATAGATTAGATATAGCTATCTCTCTATATCTAATCTATTATTTATTTAATTTACGACACAAGTATCTTTTTATACAGGCCTAATCATTGTAATACAGTGTTACTCTAGTAATACATGTGTCGTAAATTAAA
This sequence comes from Odontocerum albicorne, assembly GCA_949825065.1. NCBI lineage: Eukaryota > Metazoa > Arthropoda > Insecta > Trichoptera > Odontoceridae > Odontocerum > Odontocerum albicorne. The sequence goes on along the minus strand of OX463864.1, from coordinate 3,441,073 downwards.
TAAATAAATAAATAATAGATTAGATATAGGTATCTCTCTTTATCTAATCTATTATTTATTTAATTTACGACACAAGTGTCTTTTTATACAGGCCTAATCATTGTAATACAGTGTTACTCTAGTAATATATGTGTCATAAATTAAATAAATAATAGATTAGATATAGGTATCTCTCTATATCTAATCTATTATTTATTTAATTTACGACACAAGTGTCTTTTTATACAGGCCTAATCATTGTAATACAGTGTTACTCTAGTAATATATGTGTCGTAAATTAAATAAATAATAGATTAGATATAGGTATCTCTCTTTATCTAATCTATTATTTATTTAATTTACGACACAAGTGTCTTTTATACAGGCCTAATCATTGTAATACAGTGTTACTCTAGTAATATATGTGTCGTAAATTAGATAAATAAATAAATATTAGATTAGATATTGGTATCTCTCTATATTTAATCTATTATTTATTTAATTTACGACACAAGTGTCTTTTACGAACAAATGCACATAATTTAAGTTAATACTTATAATAATTGACGAGAATATAAAACTTATATAGCTAGTGATATCCTTACTTGATGAGGCTTATCGTCTTTGTGCAAGTACAGTATTTATGCGGCCATGTGCACACGCATCAAAAAGCTATTAAGTTTTTGCAATGGGGTTGAAATAATTTCGGAGCCATAAGGCAAACAAAAATAAAAACCATGATTTACAGATTTCAAGGCAATCTTATCACCACCGTCATCACTACCACGCCACGTTCTAATTGGGGTAGGCAGAGTGAATAGATCTCCAGCCATTTAAAATTTCCATAACCTAGTTGGTAAGACATCAATCTTCCAATTTAAGGGTTTTAGGTTCGATTTCTATTGATATCTGATTATGTAAAAAAACTGATAGGTTGGTAAATAATGAATGAAATTCTTCAGTATAATTGAAGTCTAGTGTAACTATAATACTGAAATTCTTCAGTATTATATTATAGTTACACTAGTTTGATTTAAATGGCGATGGGGCAGAACACCCCCCTCCCCATAGGATTTTCAAATAACATGCTTAATTTCTTAAACAAAATTAATCATTTTCTTACACTAAATGATAAGTTTTTGGGAAACATAAAAAAATCTCAATCCAACTTATGGATAGTTGAATTTCGGATAAACGACCCTCTAATGTATATTATAAAGAATCAAAACTTCAAATACCTTGCTTCCGAAGGCAGCAATTTGTTTTTGTACATCTCTCTTAGACTTGTTTCCTTTGAGGCGCTGTTGGACCTTCTCCATGATGGAGAGTATGCTGCTCTTGGCCTTGCTGTACAGCTGCTGAGGAGTTTGGCTCAACACCTCTCCGTGAGGGCCAAAATAATGCTCGATCACACGGTCCAAGTTACCTTGACGGACGCCCAACTGAAAATTTATAAGTTTATAATTTTTCCCTTTTAATATACAAAACAAATTTCAAATACAGTGCAACCTTGAAAAAAATTTAAATAAAAAAAACAGATGTCGCCTACTAAGAACATTATTGCTGATACCAATTTAGATGGTTATGATTTGCAATAACAGATGTCACACTATTTTTTCCCTTTTTGTAAATACACATATAATGAGGGACATGCTGCAATAATTCAATTATGAAATTTAAATAATTTCTTTTTATCGACATTCTGGTATAGTGTTGAACAAATTATGGTCGCGTGTGACAATTTCATAGTTTTGACATTCAGCTGTCAGTTGAAGTGTCGGGGCAGTATTGTTGAGTTTAATGCGGTATTTTAATTGAATAATTGATATAAAATGTGTTTATACGAGTAAGTGATTCATTCTGTGAATATTTTATATACAATCACCGTTTTATAGCATAACAGATCAGAACTGTAATAAAAAAAATCAAGCCGTTCGTGGTACGTGTTAAGCCTTGTTTTAATTATTTTTATGCTCTATTTTCGAAAGAATATATACTCTTAAATAAATCCAAAATTGATACTTTGAATTCAAAATTTATATAAACCTGAAAATTAAAACTGTCTGTAATGAAACTGAATGATTTTTAATTAATCGTTTGACCTTTACTTAGTTCTGTATTTCTTGTTGTAGGGCTACTTTTGTATTTTTTACTCTATTTCAAAACAATGTTATTTGTTAGTCAAACACTGTTTATTCCACTATATATAAAATGGTATAACCCTACCGGTTTCAAGGTTTTCACCTCATCGTCAGGGTAGCACAATTAAGAATTTAAATATGGGTTTAGCGGATGTCCTAGTAGGACGTGCTGATGATTATGATTGTTGTTTGGTATTTAAATAAAATACCTCGATTAGCAATGCGGAAAGTGAGAGTGAATAATCAATGAATAGTAAACAGCGATGAATGGTCAAGTGATTAATAATAAGTGATTCTTTATTTATCGATAAGTAGGTATATATAAATTTCAGAACGGGGCGCGTGAGTGCGCCCGCAATATATTTTTATCTCACTCCTGCGCGTGCAGAGATGGTTGCAGACGTTGCGAATAATATAGTGGGTAGATAATTTGTTGACGAAAACGGTGAGACAGCGCGATGCGTTCTCTTTTTACTGTGGAATGTAACGTAAATAGTATTTGCGGGTAAACAATATTAATGTTCTGGTATGCGACCTTCGGAAATGTCCGAAGGTCGGTTCGTCGGTCGTTGACCGTGCGTGTTGACAATATTCAGGGACGACGGTAGTCCCTACATGGGAAAATTATTCAGCACCGCTGCGATTTAAAAAGAAATGATTCAATAGTAAATATCTTAACTGTTGCTGTCGACTTTTGTTCATCATGAAAGACGGTGAATAGCATGTCAAATGGAAGGCATCTTTTTCTTTCTTTCATGCCATATAATCTATTTAGATTGGAATGGGATTTTATTGTATAACAGAAAAACAAAGTAATACTCACTTCGATAAGGTTGATTTGTCTGCCGAAGATCTCGGTGGTCAGATTGAGGCTTGCAGACCTAGGTAGGAAGGAGTCTTGTGAGAAGATGACGTTAGATTCGGCAAAAGATCCAATTCCCAGAGCATCAATTTCGTAGCTTGCTTCATAGTTTTGTGAGAACCTTCTGAAATTGTCAAGAGAGAGAGAGAATTGATAAAAAAATATGTATTTTATTTTATGCATACGTATGTATGTACATGCCATTATGCCATTTCACTGTTGAGGAGGACAGAACGATAGACTTTCCTATCTTGATACACATTCTTAGCATTTTTTACATCCATACACTTTCTCATACAACTTCTATTACTCTGACTTTCTACATTTATTTCTTTAAGAATATCACTCACTTTTCATAATATCATACGATTTTATTTGATAAATAAAATTTCAGCAATTCAAACAAACTCACTTAAAAAAAAAAGAAATTTGAATCTGTGCAGCATTAATTTTCACAGTTGTGAAATTGTTAAAGGTAAAATAAATAAATATTTAAAACCAATATTTTTTTTCAAAATTACGTAATCATTGATATGAAAAGAAAACTCAAAATCCCATAATTACGAAAATCAACAAAATTCACACTACTTGAATTTCATATCAGAATTAAAATTTCGTAAAAGAAAATTTGCTACATTGTAAAAATGTTAAAAGTAACAGTTACAAAAAGAAATGTTGAGATTATATTCCTTATTTTATCGATGGGCTTCCCCATACATACGATAATAATATTGAGATATTTCGATATTGAATATATGGATATAGGGGGAGTCCCGGGAATTTAACTACTTGCCGGCTACTACATGGATACGGAATCTGCGTGGAAAATTTTGAGTTATCGCAGTATAAATAGGCCAAAACCCATACGATGGTTGTCGTCAAAGAAATAATACGAGAATTGAATTTTGAATACAAGAGAGTGAGAGAGGAATACTTGGATTCTCTCCGAAAGTAATTCGAAATTTGAAGCTCGGTGGGTCCGTGATAACTGAACGAATTTTAAATAACTAGCTAATAATTTTTGAACCGGTGTTAAAGGGGACGGTGTATAAATGATATATAAAAACAAATTCTACATTTATGAATATATATTTTCATAAATGTAGAATTTGTTTTACTTCCGTGAATATTTCACGGGTTGCAACAAGTCAAATAATCATTGGAGAAAAAAACATTACGAAACACGCAGTTTTTCGAATAAACTGTAGAATTGATTACGATTTCGGGAATTAGAAAATGGCGAAAAATATGAATTTTTGTCATTCTAAATAACTACTGTATGTATAACTAAATGGGTTATTAATTTCTACAAAATACACCAAGGATTGATTCATATGGTACATACTTATAATAAGGTTCCACTACTTATCAAACTGATTGGAATTTATGACAAAGGTATTTAATAATTAATTAATAATCGGTAAAAATAATCAAACTGCTTTTTCATTTTTATATCTCCTCAGTAAGATACAGGCAAACGCCTAGTTCTCAGAACAAAACTCAAATTCATATATAATATAAATAAAAACATGTATTAACATATTTTTTTTGTTAATTTAAAGTATGAATAGTTAGTCCTGTTGACTTAGTGTGAATTTAAAGTATGAATAGTTTGTCCTGTTGACTTAGTGTTAATTTGAAGTATGAATAGTTAGTCCTGTTGACGTAGTGTGAATTTAAAGTGACGTAGTGTGAATTTAACAACAGCGGTGTGTATAAACTTTTATGTGCTGACTGTGATAATTTCTATATAGGAAAGACAGGAAGATCTTTTGAAAAGAGATTTCGTGAACACCAATCTGCTTTAACAAATCCTCTAATTTATTCTGAAATGGCTAATCATTGTCACCGTGAGAATCATACTTTTTCTATCGATGATGCCAAATTCTTACATATTAGCGACAACGGAAATATATTGGACATATTGGAGGCCCTAGAAATTTCTAAGTCAGTATACCGATCAGAGCATCTGCTGAATACTTATTTCCCCAAAATCTCCCCGCTCTTGGCCGAAATTATACCTAGCCTTCCTCTCACCCCTCCCGCCTCCAACCGTTGAAGTGTCTATATCGGTGCCAGTCCGAACAGCATTTAGTCTTGTTTACGCTCCCCTGAAGATGAGGTGAAAGCCTTGAAACCGGTAGGGTTATACCGTCATAAAAAAAAGTGGAATAAACAGTGTTTGTTAAAAATAAATTACAAAGTATGAATAGTTTGTCATGTTGACTTAGTATGAATTTAAAGTATGAATAGTTAGTCCTGTTGACTTAGTATGAATTTAAAGTATGAATAGTTAGTCCTGTTGACTTAGTATGAATTTAAAGTATGAATAGTTAGTCCTGTTGACTTAGTGTGAATTTAAAATATGAATAGTTAGTCCTGTTGACTTAGTATGGATTTAAAGTATGAATAGTTAGTCCTGTTGACTTAGTGTGAATAGTTAGTCCTGTTGACTTAGTGTGAATAGTTTGTCCTGTTAACTTAGTATGAATTTAAAGTATGAATACTTTGTCCTGTTAACTTAGTATGAATTTAAAGTATGAATAGTTAGTCCTGTTGACTAAATATGAATTTAATGTATGAATAGTTTGTCATGTTGACTTAGTGTGAATTTACAGTATAAATAGTTAGTCCTGTTGACTTATTATGAATTAAAAGCATGAATAGTTAGTCCTGTTAACTTAGTATGAATTTAAAGTATGAATACTTTGTCCTGTTGACTTAGTATGAATTTAAAGTATGAATAGTTAGTCCTGTTGACTTAGTGTTAATTTAAAGTATGAATAGTTAGTCCTGTTGACGTAGTGTGAATTTAAAGTATGAATAGTTTGTCCTGTTGACTTAGATGAATTTAAAGTATAAATACTTTGTCCAGTTAACTTGGTATGAATTTAAAGTATGAATAGTTTGTCCTGTTGACTTATAGTAGATGAATTTAAAGTATGAATACTTTGTCCTGTTAACTTAGTGTGAATTTAAAGTATGAATAGTTAGTCCTGTTGACTTAGATGAATTTAAAGTATGAATACTTTGTCCTGTTAACTTGGTATGAATTTAAAGTATGAATAGTTTGTCCTATTGACTTAGTATGAATTTAAAGTATGAATACTTTGTCCTGTTAACTTAGTATGAATTTAAAGTGTGAAAAGTTAGTCCTGTTGACTAAGTATGAATTTAAAGCATGAATAGTTAGCCCTGTTGACTTAGTGTGAATTTAAAGTATGAATAGTTAGCCCTGTTGACTTAGTGTGAATTTAAAGTATGAATAGTTAGCCCTGTTGACTTAGTATGTATTTCAAGTATGAATAATTTGTCCTGTTGACTTGGAGTGAACTGTATTCTTTTAATGTTGACAGATATTCCAGTATTCTTACCTGCCATCCAGAGGATATTTCTTGACGAACTTGACTCCCTCGAGGTGACGTTTGGCAGAGTCCTTGTTAGAGTTGGCAGAGGCACGTACATTACGGATGTATGAAGTGAGGAATGAACCAACTGGAAAAAAATAAAAGGATTATCAAATGTTCCAGAGTAATTTTTATAATAATAATAATTAAAAAAAAAACATTTGTAGTGCCATTTCTCAAGGACGCTCTCGTCAGGATTTGAATTCACTATTATTGACAGATTAATAAATATATAACAAAGTGAATATACATAAGTTGAGTCTAAGGATAGAAAGGTGGTGGCTGCGGCCATTAGATTCGGTATTTGTCCGCATCTGCATATGTTTAGAAAAATGTATTTGGTAAGAAAACCGCAGAACATTTACTAAGAGAAGACTAACTAAAATGAAACCTTTGTAGATATTTCGATGTTTGATAGTAATACATTCGGTTTTAGGTGTAGCGTAGTTTTCATATATCATAAATTTTGATAATGTCTCTCAAAAAGAGTTGTCTTACTTAGAAATAATCATTTTAGTAAACCCTTGAAAAAAATCCGAATTCCTCGAAAACATGTCGGACACTGCGAAAGATTGTTTTGATTTCGATCAATTAATAAAACTATGTTTTAAAACAATTATATGGTTGGTTGAAAGAGATTTTTAAAGGTCTATTAAAATGAAACAGGGCTGAGAAAAAACGTGACATTATAAATAGATTTTGTTGACTCACCTTGGTAAACAGGTTCATCTGCCAGCAGATCCCTTACAGTCTCTCCGACCTTGTTGCATGGACACTCCATGAGGGCCAGGAAGGCCTTGATTCTCACTTCAGAGTCTTGCTGTCTATCCTTCAGGATGTCAATAGCGATGTTCTTCAGCTGTAGAGTCGTGGGATAAAATTCAATTAGAACGATTTGTATGTGTTTATTTTTTTGTTCGTGATTATTAAGTATTTTTGTTTCTTAATCTCTTCAGACCTGATGTCCATTATAATGGACTCATATATCATATCGTCGTCATACAGGAGAAAGTGACCAACTAACAAAATGCAAAATGTTCGGGAGAGCCATTTAACCGTTTTTACACTTTTGTTTTTAATTTTTTTTTTAAATAAATATGTATTTATCATTGCTTTCAAAATAAACAAATAATATTTTTGAAAATTTTCATACAATTTTGCTTGTAAGAAAATAAACATCAATGCAGGTAGTCATTTTAAACAAGTCAAGATATTATTATTATTCTTCCAAGTTCTTGCTGGGTTATTTCTTCCAGGCCACCATTATGTTAGTAAGGTGTCAGATAGTCATTAACCTTTCCTTCCCTGTGTTGGGTATCTTCTACACGTTGCTTCTAATAACCATCAATATCTCTATAAATATAATAAATACAAGGTTAAGATTTTAGGTATTCCTCCATAATATATTTACGCATTGATTAAAAAAATAATATTAATAATAATCAGAATTTATCGACTACATCGTAAGTATTTCGTGAATATCGGAAACAAATTCGCATTTAAACGCTGTGAGTGCCTCGATCTTGGGTCTTGACGATAAGTGAAGAGTATGCGGGAAGCACGACACTATATTCGCATCTCACTTTTGCATACGTCACTGAATAGCGAGGAGCGCAATTGTCTCAACCTCGCAAGTGTAAGCCACACCCGAGTTAGCCCCCAACCCTGCCGCGCCGCAGTAGCTGTTGAACTGGCAACGAGACTAGATCTACGCCCGTTCCGTGAGCGTTGCCAGATGGTTTTTTAATGTTTTCAGCAAATAAATCTCAATTATTATAATTTTTAACTTCAATTATAATTAATTTAGGGGATTATCTATGAATGTTCTTATTTTTCCGATTTAAAATCGCTAATTTTTGATCGCGTACTCACTACCCAACACCGGAACACGCGTTTCATTTTTATCACCGTAAGGGAAGGGTTAATCACGTTTTCGCGAAAAATGCACTTGGTCACTTTCTCTTGTATGAGACGATGATATACGCTGTGTAAACAACTTTGTGGTATATTTCTGTTTTCTGATAGCAAATGAAGTGTAGGATACTGTAATATCGACTTTAAACGTTTTGAGCGCCATCTATCTAAACTAATATGACATAATGTTGCATTTAGTGTAAATAATACAATCAGAAGCAAGAATATTTTTTTAAAACCTTACAATTATTCAGATGTGAAGCGGTTTAACTAAAAATGTATAAACCTCATCTACAATATATGATATAACACATGTGCCACGCTGGTTGACTTAAAACATAAATTTTTAATTATATACGTAAGTTGTTTAGCAGATCTATGGTCTCATACTTCAAATATTGTTTACTTGTATACTTCAAAATATTGTTTATATTTTGATTTTTTTATGCTCGTGACATACACTCTGTGGGCGAGTATAGACATTATAATAGACGCCAATTTATCCATTGGCTATGGTGTCGCTATCAAGAACTATGATAATGAAATAAAATTTGAAATATTCCTCTTAAATAAACATTTACTGAGAAAACTTATTTAACCGTGTGATGAAAATATTATACGAGTACTAACCCATTTTAAATATTTTTTCATTTAAAACAGTTTTTTGCCATGAAAAAGTAAGAACCTTAATACAATTATTGATAAGTAAGTAAGAACCTTAATACAATTATTGAAAAAAAGTAAGAACCTTAATACAATTATTGAAAAAAAAGTAAGAACCTTAATACATTGAAAAAAGTAAGAACCTTAATACAATTATTGAAAAAAAAGTAAGAACCTTAATACATTGAAAAAAGTAAGAACCTTAATACAATTATTGAAAAAAAAGTAAGAACCTTAATTCATTGAAAAAAGTAAGAACCTTAATACAATTATTGAAAAAAAGTAAGAACCTTAATATTGTACAATTATTGAAAAAAGTAAGAACCTTAATATTGTACAATTATTGAAAAAAAGTAAGAACCTTAATACAATTATTGAAAAAAAGTAAGAACCTTAATACAATTATTGAAAAAAGTAAGAACCTTGATACAATTATTGAAAAAAAGTAAAAACTTTAATACAATTATTGAAAAAAAGTAAGAACCTCAATACAATTATTGAAAAAATGTAAGAACCTTAATACAATTATTGAAAAAAAAGTAAGAACCTTAATACATTGAAAAAAGTAAGAACCTTAATACAATTATTGAAAAAAAAAGTAAGAACCTTAAAACAATTGTTGAAAAAAAGTAAGAACATTAATACAATTATTGAAAAAAGTAAGAACATTAATACAATTATTGAAAAAAAGTAAGAAACTTAATACAATTATTGAAAAAAAGTAAGAACCTTAATACAATTATTGAAAAAAGTAAGAACCTTAATATTGTACAATTATTGAAAAAAGTAAGAACTTTAATACAATTATTGAAAAAAAGTAAGAACCTTAATACAATTATTGAAAAAAAAAGTAAGAACCTTAAAACAATTGTTGAAAAAAAGTAAAAACCTTAATACAATTATTGAAAAAAGTAAGAACCTTAATACATTTATTGAAAAAAAGTAAGAACCTTAATACAATTATTGAAAAAAAACTCTCGTACTAAGTTTTAATTAGCTGGTCTACTGAAGAATTTTCTGATTTTTGATTATAACATACCTTAGAGATGCAGGCGTCTCCGGCGAATGTTTCCAGTGCTGCTACCCTCACTCTTTGGTGAATGGAGGGGTCTGAAGCGCATTTGCCCAGTTTATCCACCACAGAGTCTTCCAGGTGACCGATGTTCCTGAGGCCTTTCAGAGCTGCGACTATCTATTATAAAGAGAATCCCATTTATCTTGTCGTATTTTACAAATAAGTTTCAATTCTGTTCCATGGTAATATTCAAATATTCATTAACATGTCTATGTAGACACCTAATATTTATGGAAATATCTGAAAAGATAGCTTTTTTATGGAAATTATTAAAAGAAAGATATATTTATGGAATACAGGAAACGTTTAAGGAAATGTCTGGGTAAAGACACTAAACATTTATAGATTTGTCTGGATAGACAGCAAATATTTATGGACATACCTGGATACAGATAGCAAACATGTCTGGGTAAAGATAGCAAACATTTATGGACATATCTGGGTAAAGTCGGCAAACATTTATGGACATGTCTGGGTAAACACATCAACCATATCTGGGTAAAAACAACAAACATTTATGGATGTGTCTTGGTAAAGACAGTAAATATTTTTGGATGTGTCTGGGTAAAGACAGCAAACATGTATAGACAAGTCTGGGTAAAGACAGCAAACATTTATAGATAAGTCTGGGTAAAGACAACAAACATTAGTGCACATGTTTGGGTAAAGACAGCAATCATGTCTGGGTAAAGATAGCCAACTCTGGGTAAGACATTCAACATGTATGGACATGTCTGGGTAAAGACAGCACATGTGCCATGATAAAGACAGCAATGATGTTAGGGTAAAGACAGCAAAAATGTCTGGGTTAAGACTACAAACATGTATAGACATGTCAGAGTAAAGACAGTAAGATTTATGGACATGTCTGGGTAAAGACAGCAAATATGCCAGGATAAATACAGCAATCATGTCAGGGTAAAGACAGTAAACATGTCTGGGTAAAGACTGCAAACATTTATGGACATGTCAGAGTAAAGAAAGTAAACATTTATGGAAGTGTCTTGGTAAAGACAGTAAATATTTTTGGATGTGTCTGGGTAAATGCAGCAAACATGTATAGACAAGTCGGGGTAAAGACAGCAAACATTCATAGACAAGTCTGGGTAAAGACAACAAACATTAGTGCACATGTTTGGGTAAAGACAGCAATCATGTCTGGGTAAAGATAGCCAACTCTGGGCCAAGTCAACATTTATGGACATGTCTGGGTAAAGACAGCAAATATGTCAGGATAAAGACAGCAATGCTGTCAGGGTAAATACAGTAAACATGTCTGGGTAAAGACTGCAAACATTTATGGACATGTCAGAGTAATGAAAGTAACCATTTATGGATGTGTCTTGGTAAAGACAGACAATATTTTTGGATGTGTCTGGGTAAGACAGCAAACATGTATATACAAGTCTGGGTAAAGACAGCAAACATTTATAGACAAGTCTGGGTAAAGACAACAAACATTAGTGCACATGTTTAGGTAAAGACAGCAATCATATCTGGGTAAAAATAGCAAACTCTGGGTAAGACAGTCAACATTTATGGACATGTCTGGGTAAAGACAGCAAATATTTCAGGATAAAGACAGCAATGATGTCAGGGTAAAGACAGAAAAATGTCTGGGTTAAGACTGCAAACATGTATGGACATGTCAGAGTAAAGAAAATAAACATTTATGGACGTGTCTTGGTAAAGACAGAAAATATTTTTGGATGTGTCTAAGTAAAGACAGCAAACATCTATAGACAAGTCTGGGTAAAGACAGCAAACATTTATAGACAAGTCTGGGTAAAGACAACAAACATTAGTGCACATGTTTGGGTAAAGACAGCAATCATGTCTGGGTAAAGATAGCCAACTCTGGGTAAGACAGTCAACATTTATGGACATGTCTGGGTAAATACAGCAAATATGTCAGGATAAAGACAACAATGATGTCAGGGTAAAGCCAGCAAACATGTCTGGGTTAAGACTGCAAACATGTATGGACATGTCAGAGTAAAGACAGTAAACATTTATGGACATGTCTGGGTAAAGACAGCAAATATGCCAGGATAAATACAGCAATCATGTCAGGGTAAAGACAGTAAACATGTCTGGGTAAAGACTGCAAACATTTATGGACATGTCAGAGTAAAGAAAGTAAACATTTATGGATATGTCTTGGTAAAGACAGCTAATATGTCAGGATAAAGACAGTAATGATGTCAGGGTAAAGACAGCAAAAATATCTGGGTTAAGACTGCAAACATGTATGGACATGTCAGAGTAAAGACAGTAAACATTTATAGACATGTCTGGGTAAAGACAGAAAATATGCGAGGATAAATACAGCAATCATGTCAGGGTAAAGACAGTGAACATGTCTGGGTAAAGACTGCAAACATTTATGGACATGGCAGAGTAAAGAAAGTAAACATTTATGGACATGTCTGGGTAAAGACAACAAACGTTTATGGGCATGTCTGGGTAAAGACGTATTTATGATCATGTCTGATTATTATCTCGATCAGCTATTTATGGTCATGTCTGACTCACCTACAGTCCAATTTCCAGAAAATAAGGATAATAAGAATAACAGGATAACACAATCATTGAAAAATTAGTACAATTTTTCAATGATTGTGTTCTTTGTAGCTCCACTTTTCCTTATTTTTCTTTAAATAATACAGGTTTTCATTATCTAGTCGCACTGTTTATAGAATGGACTCTCCTTAGGTGATTATAATTAATAATCACATGCTTACCACATCTTCCTCCTTCTTGCTGTTGGCCTTGCAGCTGCCGATCTTGGAGGCCAGCTTGTTGGTGAGTGCCGCCACTCCAGCGTCCTGACTTCCAGAGCCGTGGCAAGTGTGTTCTCTGCAATATGCTCCTCCCAGAGCTCCAGCGCCCAGGTATACTTCATTGGGTAAACCTTTCACATCGAGCAGAGACTGTGGAATAATAAAGAAGTGTTACATTTTGCAGCAAGAAGTATTACATGTGCGATAACACACTGGTTCCTTTTATGGAGTATCTAGACCTATGTATGGAGTATCTTGATGTACGGCTGCGAGACATGGTGCCTATCCGAAAGAGATAGACGAAGACTAGAGGCTTTTGAGATGTGGTCCTATAGAAGACTATTAGGAATTTCCTGGAGAGACCGCATCACAAATGAAGAGGTTCTCCAACGAATCGAAGGAGGAAGGCACCTGCTCAGGATCCTGTCCGAAAGGCGTGCAAGATGAATCGGTCATATAATACGACAAGAGGGCCTCTTGCATGCCATAATGGAGGGTATGACCGAGGGGACAAGCTCTAGGGGACGCCCACGCCGAGAGTACCTGGAGGACCTGTTGGTGGACGTGCGCTGCTCAACATATACAGACTTAAAGAGAGCCGCACATGACAGGGGGGAATGGAGGAGAAGAGTTCAAATTGCTGCAAACCAGTCTTAGGACTGCAACCACGGAAGGAAGGAACACACTGGATCTCTGTTCGGAAGACTTCTGGTTCAAACCCTGCGTTAAACTGCTCCCTTCGAACGACGTAGATATTTTTCATGACTAATATTTGGGGGCATAATGATACCTTTGACTTCGGTTATAAAAGGTTTTTTCAAATTGAGCGGTTTTTTTAATTCTTGAATAAAACACAATTTGCTTTGATTTCAAAAAACTTTTTATTGGTCATTGAAGTACTCGTATAATGTATGACATTTTAACACAAAAAACAATATCTGCCAAATATCCACTTGTTGCAGCTCCACAGATGTCCACTCTATTGTCAAAGTTTTCGATGACATTTTGGCATAATTGAGGTTCTAACTCACCAATAACGCGAATAATTTCATCCTTCAGCTCAGGAATTGATCGGGGGTCATTTTTATAGACCTGGTTTTTCACGTAACCCCAGAGAAAATAGTCCAACGGTGTCAGATCACATGATCTTGGTGGCCAATTAACATCACCGTTTCCGGAGATTACAATAGATAAAATGATATAACAATTTGAACGCGTTGTTGTATTTTATACGACTCCATTTTTATAAATGTCATACATTACACTTTTCAAATGTTACAAGACTCAGGCAAGTTCACGACACCATCTGTGTTTTATCCAAGAATTTAAAAAAACGCTCAATTTGAAAGACCCTTTATCTTTTATTTAAAAAATGTAAGAAAAAATATGCTTGTGTGCTCCGATCGTCTCACTTCAGTGTGTCATCAGATACAGTACAGCGGTGTGGCCGGTGGGTTTGCTGGTGTACAATAGCTCACTCGCTCAAAGAGAAAGAAGAAACATAAACTCCACGGCACAGCTTCACTTTCCAACTGAATTGACATTGGGGTAGCGACGGGATCCTCGACTACGAGGTCCAGCAATGACGACCAAAGTAGAAGCTTCATAATTTTGTTATATCTCTCATACTATAAACAGACTGCATAAAGGGCAGTTAAAGTAATGCGTTCTTTATAAAAATAAGTAAAAATTGAGAAGTTTGCTTACGCAGACAGCACTGAGTGACTCAGATGAGGCGTGTCTGACGTTTGTGAGGGAGATGAGCACCAGCTTCTCTTGGAATGGAGTCAGCTCCTTCTTCACCAGCAGTTCGATGGATACCTCGACGGAATCTCCGGTACCAGCGCGGAACAGGGCGTCTAAGAATACTTTCCTGTTGAAAAATAACAAAATAACAAATAATATAGCACCATTAATAGAGTAGATTCTTTTCAAGGGTGACCTCACTCTGTATTCGAACCCATAAAAAAGCATTAAGTTTATATGGACCCAATAAATATAGCCGTGCAAGGAATCCCCTCTGTTCTACATACCAACTTACAGAACGAATATCATGGCTAAACACTCAGTCACGCGTGGTATCGCTGGTAACGCTGTTGATATATTCTCAGTACCGTCTAGCAGTATGAGAAGAATCCTGGCTGATATTATTCATTACGAATTAAAAAATTTAATTTTAATGCATATATTTTTTTGGCATCAATTATCCGAGATGATTTTTTACAGACAGATAATCGAGTCGACGCTAAATTTAATAAAAATAATTCTCTAGTTCAAGAGTTCCCAAAGTGGTCGATATCGACCCCCTGGGGTCGATTTGATTTTTCTAGGGGTCAATTTGATTTTTCTAGGGGTCAATAGTTTCAATAAAAAAATGGGGGTCGACGACAGCAAAAATAGACCCTCTTACTACTGCTATTTGTTTGTTACTTCAAAATATCTATGATTGCAATAGTTACCTAATCAAGAATATTTGTACTTATTTTGAATTAACATATATATTTCATAAATGTCAAAAATAAAAAAAAAACACATCGAATGTTTTTGCTTTAATTTTCGTCAGCGCAGATTTCAATATTAAATGTTGCACAAGATAATGCAATGCATAATCCGTAGTCCTTTTATCTTTTTCAATCCTTAATTACAAGTGATTAAAATGAAAAGTTTGATATCTAGTGAAATATTTAATATCGAGTACTGTACAAACTTATTAATTTGAGTAAGTAAAGTAAATGACTAGGGGGGAGACGGTTTTAAAAAGTTTTGGTTAAGGGGTCTGCGGCCAAAAAAAGTTTGGGAACTCTTGTCTAGTTGATAAATAAATTAACAAAAAAAATATATATATATATATATATATATCATATAATTAACTCACTTGGCCAACTCGTTGTCTTTAAAGTCTTTGGATTTCAGTTGGCCATAGACTGTCATGATGTCGGCTTTCTTTGATTCTCTCATCACCTGGAATTCAAAAGTAGTTATAAAATTTCTGGAAAAATGTTATTGGATATCATCTACTAACGACGACCTCCATGAGCTGGATGATGGGACGCTTGACTTCCACCCGAGGGTTTCAGATTCAATTCCCGATGACACACAAAAATAAAAATAACAGGTTCTATACTAAAGAAAATGTAGCATGGTCCCTGTGACGTTTCACAATTTGCCCCAATACACAACCTTGTAACGATGTTTAATAATTTTAATTATTTTATCAACTTTAATATAAGCCTCGATTCTAATAAATAGCAAGTTATTTAGGTAAATACATTATATAAAATTATCAATATTGACAAATTAATACATCTTGTTACAAATTAGCAAAAATATGTCAGTTTGTTAAAATCAAATAATATTTGGCGACGTTCGTCAAAAGTTACTACGTTAGTCTGCTTTGGCAAGGGATGGGGTACACGATAATTGGATTTTCGATTTTTTTTAAAACAATAATTACGAACATTTAATTTTGTTACATAAAATTAAATATTCGTAATTAGTATTAATTCATAGTGGATCTTGGTATATTTAAAGATAGATACAAATCATAAAATACATTAGAAAGTCAGTATAATGAAAATTAGGAATTAAAACGTCAGATTAAGGAAAAACAATTTTTCGATTTATAAAAAAACATTTCGATTTGTAAAAGTTAAACTATAGTTCGAAAATTCTAGGATGAGTCCTGTGACAGCTCACAAATTTGCCCCAATACAACCTTGTAACGATGTTCAGTAATTTTAATTATTTTATCAACTTTAATATAAGCCTCAATTCTAATAAATAGCAAGTTATTTATGTAAATACATTACATAAGGTTGTATTGGGGCAAATTTGTGAGCTGTCACAGGACTCATCCTAGAATTTCCGAACTATCGTAAAACTGTTTTACCCCATCCCTTTGAGACATGACATTTCAAACGTCACAGGGACCATGCTACATTTTCTTGAGTATACCATAGTCAGAGTGTGCCTGATAGCAATATTAAGGCTTTTGAGAATGCTGTTAAAATTTATAGTTACATAAATGATGAGAAAATAACAGGTAATTTAAAGTGGACACACAAATTATAGAATAAGAGTTTGTTGCCTTTCATTTTTCATATCCCTAGTAAACTAGACTTATGCCTGTATAACATGGAAAGTTATACAGGCATAAGTCATGTTATATGTACTGAGGACATATAACATGGAAAAATAAATTATGATTTTTTTCCAATTGTTACAATACCCAATTGCAAATTCTCAAAGGTGAGACTCGGTTACGTATCATTCGAGTCATATACTAGTATGTATCCACATAATCACCAAAAAGTCCATCCCATAATATGTCTCACATAATCACCAAAAAGTCCATCCTATAATATGTCTCACATAATCACCAAAAAGTCCATCCCATAATATGTCTCAAATAATCACCAAAAAGTCCATCCTATAATATGTCTCACATAATCACCAAAAAGTCCATCCCATAATATGTCTCACATAATCACCAAAAAGTCCATCCCATAATATGTCTCACATAATCACCAAAAAGTCCATCCCATAATATGTCTCACATAATCACCAAAAAGTCCATCCCATAATATGTCTCACATAATCACCAAAAAGTCCATCCCATAATATGTCTTACATAATCACCAAAAAGTCCATCTCATAATATGTCTCACATAATCACCAAAAATACACTATACTGAAGAGTTCACACAAATCTTGGCTACAAATCATTCCTCCTGCAAGTTCAAGCACTCAAAATACTGTGGTTCTGAATAAATCAACACACCGCATATTCTATTCAGAGCAAGCGTTTTCCTGTGCATATTCAGCACCATTTATTTATTATCATTTATTGACAACTGTTTATTCAGTTACATTTATTTATTTTCAATCATTGACGGCTGTTTATTCAGTTACATTTATTTATTGACGACTTTTTATTCAGTTACATTTATTTATTATCATTTATTGACGGCTGTTTATTCAGTTACATACTTATTCTTAATCATTCCAGACAGAACAAAAAGTCCATCCCACAATGTCCCACACATAATCACAAAAAAAAAAACACACCACACTCAAGAGTTCACACAAACCTTTACTATAAATTATTCCTCCTGCAAGCTCAAGCATTCAAAACTCCTGTGGTTCTGAATAAATCAAAACATCGCATATTCTATTTAGAGGACGTGTTTTCCCATGCATATTCAGCACCATTTATTTATTAGCAGTTATAGACGACCATTTATTCAGTTACATTTATTTATTTTAATTTATGTTTATTCAGTTACATTTATTTATTTATCGATGGCTGTGGTCTGGTTAGCATCAACGCTAACCAAGTGGACGCTCCAGATTCGATTCTTGACATATTCACTTCTGAACTGATTTACTTTTAGGTTGTTTTACATCCGAATTTACATTGTACTTATTTCACTTTTAACCTTTCCTTCCCTGTGTTGGGTATCTTCTACACGTTGCTTCTAATAACCATCAATATCTCTATAAATATAATAAATACAAGGTTAAGATTTTAGGTATTCCTCCATAATATATTTACGCATTGATTTAAAAAATAATATTAATTATAATCAGAATTTATCGACTACATCGAGGTGTTTTGTAAAGATCGAAAACAAATTCGCATTTAAACGCTGCGAGTGCCTCGTCTTGACGATAGGTGAATAGTATGCGGGAAGCGCGACACTATATTCGCATCTCACTCTTGCATACTAGACTGAATTGCGAGGAGCTGAATCGTCTCAACGTCGCAAGCATAAGCGTAAGCGCCGGGGTATGCGACTGACGTTCTGCGCCACTAGTAGCTTCTAGGCTTGCAAATAGGTTAGACGTACGCCCGTTCCGTGAGCGTTGCCAGATGGTTTTTTAATGTTTTCAGCAAATTAATCTCAATTATTATAATTTTTAACTTCAATTATAATTAAGGGGATTATCTATGAATGTTCTTATTTTTCCGATTAAAAATCGCTAATTTTTTATTGCGTACTCACTACCCAACACCGGAGCACGCATATTATTTTTATCACCGTAAGGGAAGGGTTAAGCAACACAAAAATAACGTTATATACTGTCGAACGAAAGACGGGATCAGATTAAAATCTGTCAATTTTCTTGCATATTTAATATCTTTGTCATCGGAACATCAGAATATTTTATCGGTGAAGACTGTGCGCTTGCTGAAGTGCAATAGGTTGCGCACAATAAATCAGTATACACACAGACGTCTTCCATTTAGAGGATGGTTAACATGATCATACTTGGTCACGAGGAACAGTCTGTTGTATTTATTTTCAACCAAACATAAAAAAAAATATGTAGATATCTTACTCTGATGACGCTAGCGAAGATGGAGGCTGACTTGTCCTTGACATGGTCCTTGAGAGATTCTGTGGCGGCGTTGATGGCAAACTGCAGGTTGGCAACGTTACTGGCTTCTGTGGTAGTCTGGTGCGGGTTTTCGTAGATAATGGACTTCGGTACAACACATTTAGCTGAAAAAAAATTAACAGTTTTTTATGAGAAAATAATTGTTGGTTTATAAAAAAAAATACAGGAAAACCTCGTTTAACGTAATTCATTCAGCCTGTAATTACCTCGCGCTAAGTGAAATCACGTAAATTGAATACACTAAACAACAGGATTAACTTTAATCAATCCATCATGATCTAATTCGAAAAAAATATACTACATATAAGTAATATTACTGGGTAAAAATGTCAAATAATAAAAAAAACAAAGCATGAATTTTTATTCACTGAATGAATACATAATTTAACTACTTTTTGCAAAATATTGAAGCAAAGATGTTTGAATAGAACGACTTTTCATTTTATAATATAATTTTCGATAGCTGACGATTGCTTTGTCCAAATTTCTGTGTTTGTTTTCATATTTAATGTTAACTACAAAATAACTCTCGATTGAGTTCTTTTGCAGTTAACTTCATAACAATATTTTCTTGTTCTTGCTTACAATTCTTTTAAATGCTTTGCGGTTAACTTCATAACAATATCTTCTTGTTCTTGCTTAGAATCCTTTTGCGGTTAACTTCATAACAATATCTTTTTATTCTTGCGTACAATCCTTTTAAATGTTTTGCAGTTAACTTCATAACAATATCTTCTTGTTCTTGCTTACAATCCTTTTGCAGTTAACTTCATAACAATATCTTCTTGTTCTTGCTTACAATCCTTTTAAATGATTTGCGGTTAACTTCATAACAATATCTTCTTGTTCTTGCTTACAATTCTTGCTTACAATCCTTTTGCGGTTAACTTCATAACAATATCTTCTTGTTCTTGCTTACAATCCTTATCTTCTTCACACGCACGCTGTTCTTCTAGTTGAAGGAGATCGTTCTCACTTAGTTCTTCTGAATAAAAGTCAAGTAAATTTCTCAATTTAACATCAAGTTCAATTGATCCAAGTTCTTTTCTAATTGTGCAAATTTCCTTGACGACATTATCTACTGACTTCTTGAAGCTAATAAAATCATTTGCAACAGTGCGGTCAATATTTTTTCCACACAGATCGCATATTACTGGAGGTGACTTCTTTCCATGCTAAATCAATATTTTATATTGCCATTTTTCATATCATATTTCTTCCGAAACCGCATTAACTGATTTAACAGCTGCTTAAAGTGGGAAATAGTATAATTTGGTTAACCTTTCCTTCCCTGTGTTGGGTATCTTCTACACGTTGCTTCTAATAACCATCAATATCTCTATAAATATTATAAATACAAGGTTAAGATTTTAGGTATTCCTCCATAATATATTTACGCATTGATTAAAAAAATAATATTAATAATAATCAGAATTTATCGACTACATCGTAAGTATTTCGTGAATATCGGAAACAAATTCGCATTTAAACGCTGTGAGTGCCTCGATCTTGGGTCTTGACGATAGGTGAAAAGTATGCGGGAAGCGAGACACTATATTCGCATCTCACTTTTGCATACGTCACTGAATAGCGAGGAGCGCAATTGTCTCAACCTCGCAAGTGTAAGCCACGCCCGAGTTAGCCACCAACCCTGCCGCGCCGCAGTAGCTGTTGAGCTGGCAACGAGACTAGAACTACGCCCGTTCCGTGAGCGGTGCCAGATGGTTTTTTAATGTTTTCAGCAAATAAATCTCAATTATTATAATTTTTAACTTCAATTATAATTAATTAAGGGGATTATCTATGAATGTTCTTATTTTTCCGATTTAAAAGCGCTAATTTTTGATCGCGTACTCACTACCCAACACCGGAACACACGTTTCATTTTTATCACCGTAAGGGAAGGGTTAAGCACACCAATTGAATTTCGTGCAAATCGAATTCGCGTTAAGCGAGGTTTTCCTGTATTGGTTAAATATTGGAATATCAATTTGTGAAGTTAAATAGGGTTAAGTTGTGAAATATTTAAAATAAAAAAATTACCTTCAAGATTTCCTCTATTGGTTTCCCTGAGTATAAGTTTGGTGTTGACGGATCCCTTGAGACCAGCCTCACCGTTGGAGAAAGGCCTGTACAGGTAGTCTTCCTGGACCTCTGCCTTGTCGACTATGCCAGCCTTCAAGGAAACATCGGCACGCATGCTGGACTTCAGGATGTTGGAGTTCTTCACCTCCTAGAGAAGGTAATGAGAGGTTTACAATATGACAAATTTACAGATCGAGTTAAACTTTTAGGGACAATGTTTTTTTTTGGAATGCCAATTTACAATCTAAATTGAAATAAATTAACAAATTTTTTTCCAAAAATACACTTCTATTATATTAGACATAAAATACAACTAAAATAAAATTTATATTTTATAAAATTTGTTAGTTTTCACATATGATATACGGACCGGAATTTTTTTTTTACCTGGCGAGTTTATTACCATGTGGCAATCTCTTCCAACCAATCAGAAATATGTTTTTATAGGCCCTAAATGTTAACCAGACTGGAATCCTATTTTTAAAATATCTGGGTTCCAACGGGGATCGAACCCGCAACCTCCGGATCGGCAGACAAGTGTCTTACCACCAGGCCACAGAGGTCGTCTCTAGTAGCTTGTGGGCCACATTAAAATTATTGTAAAACCATGCCGCTATTAGCCGTGGGCTGTTTAAATTTTGACTAGAATAAATAATATTTAATTTAACCCTGAGAGTGCTACGAGAAAAAAATATAATAGTCTATAGATAGACTATTATATTTTTATAGCACTAGAGTGCTATTTATATATAGCACTAGAGTGCTGAGATATATTTACGATTCGGACGTTTGTGATAAATATTTATTTTAAACAACAAAAAAACAAAAAACAATATTTTTACAACATAAATATATTTTAGAATATGTACCCTTGTATTCTAAATGAATGATATTCATTTAGAATACAAGGGTAAAACAAATTTCTTCCACTGCTATAGCAGTGCGCCGAGCTCTCAGGGTTAAAAAATGAAGACACTTACCGAGCTTGGGTTGTAGATGTATGTGAGCAGGTCTTGCTTTCCTTGCTCTCTGTGGGCGCAAGCGTTAAGGTCACGGGTCTTGTGAACGTGTGTATCAGGTCCATTGCTGTTCGATATGAAAGTCGTGGGGCACACGCCGAAAATGTCAACCTGCAAAGCAAAAATATATTTTTTAAATCCATACTAAGGTAAAATTGACTCAACTTTGGAACAATCTCAGATTGAATGTGTTTATACATATTTTTATTATTTTCTTATACTGTTATTTTTTTTCTTTAATTTTGTTTGATAGGATTTTTGAACTAATGACTTCATTTTAAACAACATATTGATATGTTCTTTATAGTTAAGGCATTAACATTGTGGAGGTTTAAATACATTGTAATTTATTTTTATCAAACATTGTTTATTCCACTTTTTTGTAACGGTATAACCCTACCGGTTTCAAGGTTTTCACCTCATCTTCAGGGGAGCACAAACAAGACTCATCTCTCTCCGTGGTTGCAGTCCTAAGACTGGCTTGCAGCAATTTCAACTCTTCTCCTCCATTCCTCCCTGTCCTGTGCGGCTCTTTTTAAATCTGTATATGTTGAGCAGCGCACGTCCACCAACAGGTCCTCCAGGTACTCTCGGCGTGGGCGTCCCCTAGAGTTTGTCCCCTCGGTCATACCCTCCATTATGGCATGCAAGAGGCCCTCTTGTCGTATTATATGACCGATCCATCTTGCACGCCTTTCGGACAGGATCCTGAGCAGGTGCCTTCCTCCTTCGATTCGTTGGAGAACCTCTTCATTTGTGATGCGGTCTCTCCAGGAAATTCCTAATAGTCTTCTATAGGACCACATCTCAAAAGCCTCTAGTCTTCGTCTATCTCTTTCGGATAGGCACCATGTCTCGCAGCCGTACATCAAGATACTCCATACATAGGTCTTGATGAGGAGTATTCTCAGTTTTAGGTCTATATTATTTGATTCTATTATTTTCGACCTTTTATTAAATGCAAGTCTAGCCTGATGTATACGGCTGTCGACCTCGCTCTTGGACCGACCGTCCCATGTTATTTTGCTCCCGAGGTAGACAAACTCCTTGGTGTTCTTTACTGGTTTACCCGACATCACTATTCTCATCTGGTGTTGCGCTCGGCCTACAGTCAGCAGCTTTGTTTTGTCTTTATTTATCTTCATACTGTAGTTATTTTGAAGAATGCTTTCCATAGTTGTTAAGGCCTCTTGTAGTTCCTCTTCACTTTCAGCAACCATAGCAATATCAAGACTCATATTGATATATTAAACAACATATTGGTGAAATAAGGTTATATCCAATTTATGATGACCAAATCAAGGCTTTGATGAGAATAATCAACATTCTACGATATGAGATTATTGAGATAATGAAAATATTACAATAATTTCATACAATTTTTAGGACATAAAATGCTTACTTCGGTGTTGTATTTGGTGGCAGTCTGCAGCAGGGACAAGATGGCTCTCTTGATGTTGAGGGACCACTGAGAGTCTCCGGCTTCAGCGCAGATATCAGAGCCCAGTACTCCATCCTGAAGTGTGAACCTCACTGGCTTCTCCAGCCCTACGGGCTTGCCGAATTTCTACAATAATAATAAACACATATATTAATACTATATTCAATTAATTTTAACTCAGAACAATTAATCTATTATATTCCAAGAAGAACTATGTAACAATTGGCTTTATTTTATGTCCTAATATGTAGAAGACACTTATATTTCTATCGCTTAAGCATTGGAGATTATCAAAAGAATGTCGATAACATGCGGAAAAAGAATCCTTAGGGCTTGTTGCTAGAAACAATGATGAAAGTTAGAAGTTGGTGATTATGGGAATAGTTAAAGGAAGACGAACAAGAGGAAAGTGTCCTATTAAATAGACGGATAAAATAAGAGTTGGATGAAGGATTCCCTCTTTAAGTGCTGTACTCAACATGGCCCAAGATTGGAGGGACGATGTCAGGTGGTGGTGAACATAATTCAAGACATAGCGAAAGACCATGACACTCCGCATTGAGCACCCGATAAGGAAAACGTTTGTACCCCAGAACTCTCTTATACCACGAGGCTGCAGGAATAGCAATGAATGATTTAGTCACATTATAAATTTAACAATATTCTGGTATAGTTCGGAAATTCTAGGATGAGTCCTGTGACAGCTCACAAATTTGCCCCAATATAACCTTGTAACGATGTTCAGTAATTTTAATTATTTTATCAACTTTAATATAAGCCTCAATTCTAATAAATAACAAGTTATTAAGGTAAATACATTACATAAGGTTGTATTAGGGCAAATTTGTGAGCTGTCACAGGACTCATCCAAGAATTTCCGAACTATAGTGAACATATAAAAAAATAACTCAAAAACAACTACAGTGTGTTTGACCCTGATAATGTGAATTTATTTAATTTTGCATTGATACAAGTTTTTACTTGTGGGGGGGGGGGTGTGGGGTCGTAGCAGGGTTTACCACTTGCACTTTTTTATTGTGGCCCGACAGCCAAAATATTTGCCCACCCCTGTTGTAGATCCTTCGCTTCAAGGATATTGGGAGATTACTTTTGAAGGTGTTGTTCAAGCGTCTAAATGAGTTCCATGCTAGTTTTGTCCTTCGTGTTATTTCCTCCGATATGCCACCTACAAAGGAAATACGTTGGCCCAAATACACATATTCCTGGACAAGTTCTAGCGGCTTTCCATCTAATAACACAGTTCATATGCCAATGTTGAATTTTAATTGTTTTTTAATTTTTTCTATCAAAAAGGTCATTTGACAATTGAAATAAAATAGAATAAATAGTGATGCATTATTGCATATTTTTTATATTAACACTTGCCTTACTGTGCTAAACAATTCCGCCAGCCACTGTGCTGGACGTTCAGCATCCAGTGAAAAATGTATGTTTTAAATTAAAATTATGCATAATCTGCTAGGTTATTTTTTGTAATTAGCTATAAAATTATTTTATTATATAAGTCCTGGTCACTCACTATCCAACATAGGGTGGCAAGTGTTAATTCAGATACTTACAGATCCGTCAAGACTGTCGACAGCAACAGAAGTGACTTTGAGCAAGTTGGCACAGTTGCCGAGTGCCACGACTGTCGTTTGTGCAGTGAGCTTCACAGTGGCCTCTTTCTTCGGAGCGCTCGACAGTTGGATGTTGGCGAGTCCTTCCAGTGAATATGTGTAAGTATGTCCCTGAATGAAGCCATCCTTAGGTTGAGCTATTAGAGAAGAAAGAAAAATGTTTTTTAGACATGATTCAACTTGACCGATGACCTCTGTGGCCTAATTGGTAAGACCTGTCTCCCAACCTTGAGGTTGCGTGTTCAAATCCCGCTGAAACCCAGACAAAAAAAGATTCCAGTCACTATACATTTTAGATGAAAAAATATTTAATATCTCGAATAAGACTGACACTGTATCTGCTTATTATTGTATTGTATTACACTTTCGTTTATACAGTACAACATGTAGCAATCTCTTTCAACCAAACAGAGAAACGTTAAAATGGCTGAAGTGAAATTATTTTAAAAAAAAATCTGGGTTACAGCGGGATTTGATACCGCATCCTCCTGATCTGGAGACAGGCGTCTTACCAACTAGGCCACAGAGGTCATTATTAATCGGGGAAATAAGGATACCCATGACTTTGGTCATCAATCAAGTCGTACATATTTTACTAATTCATTGTTAAATTGATCTACAATGACTACTTGTGTTTTTTTCTCACTACTTGCGTTTTTTATCACTACTTGCGTTTTTTATCACTACTTGTGTTTTTTATCACTACTTGCGTTTTTTTATCACTACTTGCGTTTTCTTGTTAGTCCACTTTAGGTGTCCCATCAGATTCAGTACACCGGTGTTGCTCACTCACTTTAAGATGATAAGAGAAGAAATAAACTAAATCTCCACAGCTTAGCATCCCTTTCCAACTGAACTGACGTTGGAATGGCGAGGGGATCTAGACTACGAGGTCCAGCAACGACGACGAACACAGTCGATAAAGACATGTTATAACTCAGCATTCACTCTATTGCCTACTGCATCTCTTTTTAAAATATCGTCTTCGTGGTTGCTGGACCTCGTAGTCGAGGATCCTCTCGCCATTCCAACGTCAATTCAATTGGAAAGTGAAACTATGTCGTAGTGTTTTTTTTTAAGTGAGTGAGTCATTGCACACCAGTCAACTCATCAGCTACACAGCTGTACTGGATTCGATAGCACACTGAAGTTAAGACATTCGGAGTACACCGACATGTGATTCTTTAAGTATTTTCCATTTACGCAGTCATTCAATGTGAACATTCATTTTCCTCGACTTGTTCTAATGACTTTTGCAGCAACAGTCTTTCAAAGTTCATCAGTAATAAAATGATATACATACCTCCACTGCAACCAGCCGAGCATCGATCTGTAAAGAAAGAAAAAAACATGCCATTAGTTATGTGTATATCTCTTAAATGTATCTTTTTTTTGTCATCTATTTATTTTCTGTGTTTATTTTTTTTGTATATTCTTGTTCTACGTGTTCAAGGGTGTGGGCTGAAAAACATCTGGTGTCCCCGTGGCTGGGTTCGCCCTATATTGGTGGGGTGTATCTTGACCGAAGGGATGCTATTAGATGAGCCCAGACCTTTTGATAGCTTCTGTATTTAATGTATTATCTGCAATTTATGTGTTTTAGAAGTGTTATTTAAATATAATCTGTACATACTATGTTGCTATCAATAAACCTATTAGTATTTATTTATTTAGTCCAACAACTTCTTATACAATAATATACAATAGGTCTGATACAATAGGTCTGAGTGAATGTGATGGAATACAAGTAGCCTGAACGAGTGGACTTGTTTTTGCTGAATAATTAGTGTAAGAATTGTTATCTAGTTATAAGTAGTATGTAGGTGTTAATTATTTCTAAGATCTCATATATTAAGATTGAATAAATAAAATAAAATTATATGTAGGAAAATAAGATTAAATAAGTTCATAAATTATAACATATAATTAAGATTAGTTAAGTAATAAATTTGTACATAGGTATAGCCTCAACAAATGTTTGTATAATAATTTACTTGTTTAATAAATAAAAAAATAAAAAAAATCTTATACAATAAATAACCTATTATTATTTATAAGAAGTTGTTGGACTGAACACGTGAGAGACGGAACTGGACTACCTTTAACAACTACTCTTAGAGTCGCACAGTGCAGGGATGGTTTGAGAGGAGACTATCATAGGATGGTCAATCATAAGCTATACGACATGATGATAATGATGATAAAACGTACTTTGATAAAAATAAGTCATTGAACTATTTAATTTATTTTTATTTTTATTAACTATTGCCGCAGTGAATTATTATATATAAAAAAAAAAAAAGATAATTTGTCGAGGTCAATAGTTTCAGGAACAATAAAATGTATACTTCTATCACAGGTCTAAAACCTTCACATTGCTTCAGATAGTTCAGATTAGTGTTTTATCTCTTCGACACGAGTGGTGGTCAATATCAACGGTCAGGAGGTCGTTCTTGGGTTTATCATGTACTGATATTTCCTATCGTGGTTGGAGCACTCTTCATTTGTTAAAGAGTATTTTTATACATAGAAGAAAACAATTTATTTTAATATGTTTAATAATTGTCACATAACTGTTATTTATTGGGTTGATGCGTACATTCTTAGCATTTTTATTATTCTTTGTCCTTAGTGATATGAAAATGCTCAACTGCCTCCTTTGGTGTGAGTGAGGTGTCCAAAGAATTGAAAAACTATCGTATAATTATTGTTTTCAATTTGTTATGGCAACTCTTATCTTCCAGAGTAGGTATTTATTTATTTATTTTTATTTATTTATTTTTTCAAAACAGGCTTAGCCCAATTGAGACAAAATAAGAAGCTCACACATTCGTGGAAGCCTAGGTGTTACAGACATCAACAGCAAGATGGAGGAGAGGCGATTGAGATGGTATGGCCACGTTGGACGCAGAGCACCCGATCACATTGTGAACCAGGCAATCTCCATGGATCTTCCTCGAATAACAACCAGAGGAAGACCAAGGAATTCATGGGTGGTGCAAAGAGATAACCTGATGCAGAGGCACGGCCTGGGGGACGTAGTCCGGGACAGAAGAGCATACAACCTGAGGACGAGGAGAGCTGACCCCAACAGTCTTCGCAGACAATGAGTTGGGATGGAGCCAGGGAGAGAGAGGCTTAGCCCAATTGCTTTGAAAAATACAAGACATTAAAAAAGAAGAAAATTAAAAATAAGTTAAAAAATTATATAAAATAAAAAATAATGTATATGCATACAAACGAGTATATACACACAAACATATTATACACATATATTCACAGTCATTTAATTATGTTGATGAGTGCTTTCTAACGCGCTCAATCTAAGAAGAAAATTAACTTTTGCTTTTGGTAATGTGATATGAAATATGTCAATATCCGAAGCAGTCCCGTTAAGAAGAGTTAAGGCCCTTCCAACAGGCATAGCGGCTGGAAGACCCGTTCTTGCGTATGTTATTGAGAACAGTTCTTGCCGGCGCAATAGAAATTATTTGTTTTATTTCCAGCAAACCGATGAGGTCTGTGACTTCTCTGCACTAATTAATACGTAATGTTAATAAGATCGATACTTCAATTAATCAAACTTCGCATAGTCAAGTCTTTAGTGTTTTCCAAAGCACTGTATGAAGGGAAAACATGAAAGTTGAGAAATAAAGAAAGAAACATGATAGATGCCTTCGAGATGTATTGTAGCGGGTGGATGCTCCGTATCTTATGGATGGGATGGTGAACCATTGCCTCAATCATTCAGGAATAATAATTTACTAGAAATTTTGAAGCAGAAGATCGAAATACGAATAGGAATGGCAAAATCAGCTATAACAAGTGTAGCCAAGATATGAACTGTAGTAAGAAGCAAAATCTGACTACTAGTTAAGTCTAGTATTCTCTATAGCACTGTATGGAGGGGAAACATAGACTATGAGAAAGAAGGAAAGAAACATGATAGATGCCTTTGAGATGTGGTGTTTGAGGTAGATGCTCCGTATTCCATGGACTACAAGACACACCAATCATCCAGGAATCGGAGATTACCGGAACACTTTCTATTGTACAAAAAAATTATGATAATGTACTTTGGACATGTCGCTAGAAAAAAATATGAAGTCTGGAGAAGCTGGTGACCATGTGGACAGTTGAGGGAATGCGAGCAAGAGGAAGGTGCGATTACCCAAAATATGCTCACCATGCCGAACTTCTCACGGTGTGTAGCTATAGAAGCGTTGAAACAAGAAGGCAAGAATCCATTGCGATATTCCTAATAAATGTTTTCCAAGGTTCCTTTAACTGTCCCGCGATTCTAGAAGCACTAAGTTTATATGTACCCAATAAATATATCCGTGCAAGGAATCACCCTCTGTTCTACATACCAACTTACAGGACGAATATCATGGCTAAACACTCAAGAAGCGAACCCTCTTTGTGTAACAGGAGAAATCCGTGCAAAGTGGAAAAAAAAACTATGGGATGGATAAATCAAATTAACAGGATCCTTTGTAAATGCAGATTTATCATGCCTCATGACCGGGAGAGATGGAGACAGATAGTGTATCAAGTTGGAGACAGGTAGTGCACCGAGTTCGAGACTTTCGGACTGATAGGAGATCATTGAAGAAAGAAAGTTAGGAAAAGATAAAAAAAGTATTAGAAACAGAAATCTGGAGACGCTGGAGATTCTGGGACAGTTGAGGAAAGACGACTGAGAGAGAGCTATCCTATTAGAAGGACAGAGTAAAGAAATTAGTCGACAGGGTTCTCTTCAAGTGCTGTATCCGTTATGGCATAGAACTGGGAAGGATGAAGGCAGGTGGTGCGTCAAGTTCGAGACATAGCAGAGAACCACAAGGTTCGTCATTGAGCACGCGTTGAAGAAGGCCTTTTTTTTTTTTTTTAAATATTTTCGTATGTCTTAATGTTTGACAGTTTTCATATATTTACGAAACTGAGTTTTGTAATCTTAGTGTGTTTTTTTCTTGTTGCTGTACCAAATGTATTATTAGAGTGGGTTTCATGAGAGTTTGCACTTTTTAACACATTGACAAGCTTAGTGCGTAATATACAAAACGTATCAATGTACGAGGCATATCCAGAAAGTAAGTGTACTGAATTTTTGTAGGTTACATTTTTTTTTATTTAAACAAAAAAATTACGTGGTTACCGTAGTACATATGTAAGCTATTTTTCGACATAGTCGCCATTCTTCTCAATGCAGGTGGTGAAGCGGGGTATCAACTTTTTGATGCCTTCCTCGAAGTAGTTTCCCGCCAACCCCTCCGTCCACTTCTCCACCTCCTCCTTTACCTCCTCGTCGGTTGAAAACCTTTTCCCCCCCATGTGCAGCTTCAGGGAGGTAAAGAGATAGTAATCTGAAGGTGCTAGGTCAGGGGAATGCGCGGGATGGTTCAGGACATCCCATTTAAACGAGGCGAGCAGTTCCTTCGTGGCGTTGGCCGTGTGTGGTCTGGCATTGTCGTGCAGCAGGCAGACTCCCTTTGTCAGCATGCCTCTCCTCTTGTTCTGAATCGCCCTCCGCAATTTTTTAGGGTCTCACAGTATCTTGCAGAGTTGATGGTCTCCCCTTGAGGCATATATTCAATTAAAATTATGCCTTGACAGTCCCAAAACACGGATGCCATGATTTTCTTGGCTGAAATTGTGGTTTTGAACTTTTTGGCGGAGGGTGAAGAGGTATGACGCCACTGTTGAGACTGTCTTTTGGTTTCAGGCGTGTAGTGTGCAGCCCAAGTTTCATCTCCAGTAACGATGGAGTGGAGAAATTCATCTCCATGGAGTTTGCAGCGCCTCAAAAACTCTTGCCCGGCCTCCACTCGATTCAACTTGGCGGGAGATTCGATTGACATTTTTCACGAAACGTGTTGTCGCGTCGACACTTCTCAACCTACTGACCTCGAACCGGTCTCGTTGCGGAGGGGAAGGGTCAGGCTACACGAAAGTGTAGCCAACATGTCGAAAATAAAATCCACCCGGTCGTGAGAGCCTCAGTACACTTAGTTCTGGATACGCATAGTATTAGTAAGTATCTTAGTCGTGATCCGTTTGTTTGACGAAAAATACGGTGACCATAACGTCTGAAGTTAGAAAAAGGAAAAGCATTGTGTGGACAGACTAAAGAAGTGGTTTTGAATGTTTATATTGTAATTACATCAAGAAATGACGGGACACTAGTGAGGAGGTAAATATTCTTGATTTGTATTTATTATTCAGTGAATTACTGCTCTCAATAAATTTTTAATAAATATCAATTTGAGCTATGTTTTTTTTAATTAAATGATAAATGTAGGTATCTGTATAGTTGCATTATTTGTTAATTTTAAGAAGCAGTAGATAATTAAGATTGGTCTGAATAATTTTCTTAGAATTAAGGTAAGTTGATAGGTAACCAGATAATATGCATTGCATATTTATGTAAATAATTTTTGGAATCAGTGTTAGGGTCATTTATTTATTTTTACAAACATACCTAGTTATAAGTTATTTTATTTGCCTATTATAGTTCGGAAATTCTAAGATGAGTCCTGTGACAGCTCACAAATTTGCCCCAATACAATCTTGTAACGATGTTCAGTAATTTTAATTTATTTATTTTTTATTATTACACATGACAAGAAATATACACAA
Organism: Odontocerum albicorne; assembly: GCA_949825065.1. Classification (NCBI taxonomy): domain Eukaryota; kingdom Metazoa; phylum Arthropoda; class Insecta; order Trichoptera; family Odontoceridae; genus Odontocerum; species Odontocerum albicorne. Next base: position 3,409,023 of record OX463864.1, on the reverse strand, counting down.
TTTGAGAAAAAACAACAGGTAATTTGATTTGGACATATAATTTTAATGGATCTGGGTTTGTTGCCTTTCATTTGTCGTATCCCCAGTAAACTAGGCTTTTGCCTGTATCTCACTGAGGATATTTAGCATGAAAAAATAAATCGATACTTCTTTCCGATTTTTGATAACACAAAAAAACCCCGTTGCACGCTCTCATCAACCTGACAAACAGCGACACTCAATTACAACTGGAAACATCTTGCGAAACTCAACTCCTCACACATTATCACTCCAGAAAGACCAAAAATATTCATCCCACAATATACCGCACACAATCATAAGAATAAAAATCAAAACAAATACAAAACAAAAAAAAAGAAGAAAAAAAGAAAAACACACAGAAACACAAATACAAAAACATCCAAAATTAAAACAACAAGAAGAGACCCACACTCACGAGCTCACATAAATCCTTTCCACTCGTCATTCATCCTGAAAGCCCAAGTACTCAAAATCCTGTCACAATAACAACCACGCTCCGATCGACTGTCTAAATGGTTTTCCTACCTTTACTTTTATTGAAGTCGGCACGCCATTGTATGTAATGGGAGCCAAATAAGCATATTGCCTTTGGGCAAAAGAGGTTTTAACTCTAGGGATGGTGAACATTTCATTAGACAATTATTTTATAAACTTTAATATAAGCATCGATTCTAATAAATAGCAAGTTATTTAGGTAAATATTATATAATACATTACATAAGGTTGTATTGGGGCTAATTTGTGAGCTGTCACAGGACTCATCCTATAATTTCCGAACTATAATAAATAATTTGATTTTATATTGACCATTGATTTCATTATTGTCATTAGGTACATAACTCAATCTGATATTATATTATCATTATGGTAAGTGTTTTATTGGAATATTAAGTATTAGATAGACAATATTTAAAAATATATTAAAATATGGTCACTCTAATAGTCACCAGCAGTTCAAACTATCGTGAAACCCACTCTACTATTGTAGTGATATGCTTTCAGTGAAAATCTTACCAGACTCACAATTTATATCATGTTTATATAAACATTTCTGTTAACATGAGTTTTTTTTATCCATATCCTAAAACAAAAAATCTGCTTCGTTATACTAATTAATAACACATATTTTGTTAATTTAAAACATGTTATTAGATCCGGATTACAGAGCAAAGATTAAATAATAACATAATGTTAGATAACAAGAAACGAGAGTTCCTAGTAACAGTTCAGATTATGTGACCTCTTCGACCTTTCTGTTACCCGGATCTGCTGAGACAAAAATATAGTAATATTTTCCAAGTATTCGCGTATCAACAAAGCATTCACAAACATACAATCGTTGCATATTTCAACATAAGACACATCTTAGATCAGTGGTCCCCAACCTTTTTGTCGCCGCGGACCGGTCAACGTTTCATAATTTTACCGCGGCCCACTGGGGGGGGACACACACACACATTGAATGTAGTTTTTTTTTTTAAATTTAATAACAATATATTTGTACAATATATAATAATAAAATTTACAACTGTGGTACATAAGTTATAGTGACAAATAATAGTAGAGAAAACACAAGGTTTGTGGGAAAAATGAAGAAAAAATATATAATAACAATGAAGGATTATTAAGTTTCAGATAATTTTTTAATTTTCTTTTGGATTCATGGGTATTTTCAATATTTTTAAGGTTCAACGGAAGGTTGCAAGTAATTTTTTCCAAGATAGAGAAAATAATTTATTTTGAGAATGCTTAGGGTTTAATATCGGGATTTTAATGTTATTCTGATATGTTGCAGATATATTAACTTGAAAGTTATTTATCTATTTTCTTTAAAAGTTTTGATGTTGAAGTTTTATGTGTTTTGATTTAATATTTTTAATTGAATCGTGTTTAAATATGCCTTCAAAATAAAATACAGCTACCCCTTAAAAATTAATAAAAACAGATTTAATATTTTAACTTAATGCTAAATCAATGAGAACCCTGAGCTTGCTTCATTGAAACGAGATGGTTCCATCTGGGGGTAATAGGAGATTGTGACACCCGAAGTGTCTTGCTTATGTCCAATTTATTTCTTCGTTTTGTTTTGGTTGCTGTCACTGCAGAAAATCCCGCTTCACATAGATAGGATATCGGAAATGGCAATAGGGATTTTAGTGCTGTGGTGGCAATCTCAGGGTATTCCGCCATGACTCTAATCCAGAACACCGACAGAGTTGTTGTCTCGAACATAGTTTTAAGGCTGCCTTATAATTAAGTTTTATTGGGTATGTTCGATTTTTCAAAAACAATTTTGATTTTTAAGCAGGCCCTTGCGCGGCCCAGTACCATTTGGTCCACGGCCCGGTACCGGGCCGCGGACCGGGGGTTGGGGACCACTATCTTAGATGACCAAATTAAAAAATGTTTTCAAATATTTATAAATAACCTTGTAACATCTTGAACTATATTTTGGAGTTAAGTGCCATCTATCTTTTGAACACGGAAACAATTCAATACATTTTTACATTAGTACAGATTAAATACAACAGGGTTTTTACAGTTGCCTATAGGAGCAGTTTTTTTTTATATATAACTTGCAATCAACTCATACTAGAATGATTGCCATCAAATTAAAAATATTTTGAGCCAATTTAATAAAACTTATTTAAAAAAAATGAAAATTCTTGATAATTCCAAGTTACAACTGTGTAAGCTTTAAGAATTTAATAATCGATCTATAAGTGGAAAAGTTACACGAAGAAAGGAAAAAACGCAACATTCATTGGACGCAGCAAAGATATAGCTTTTAGTAAATTAGACAAACGAAAAATACATGGTCTATAGTTTCATCATCTAGACCACATTCGTAGCCGGGATTTTCCACAATACCCATTCGTGCTGTATCGCGTGTGGATGAGCCACTGCGTGGTGGTGGCTAATCACCTTTACAAAATGGACATTGTGAAGTATTTCGGCTATGAGTGTGGTCTGGATGATGAGACATTAGTTTTTCGGCTGTCCTTTAGAGGACCGATTTGATTTACTTAACTCTGTATCTTGACCGTGTCCAATGAATTTTGCGTTTCTTCTTTCTTCGAAGAACTTTTTCACTTATAGATCGATTGTTAAATTTAATAAGTTGAAACTTTAAATAATCTAAGGAAACGTAAAATATGCGAGAAATAGTGCAGTACCCGGTGCTAAGTAATACACATCGGACAAAGAAAGATACTGTAGGTCATAATTGGCTAACTTCGGCTTTGTAGAGCGTCGTCTCTGTCATTCATACACGTGTTCCATCGCGACGTCGCGCACCGGACTGTTAGCGCATCGTGCAGTAGAGACGATGCTCTACAAAGCCATGTGTATTACTTACCGCCGGGTACTGTAATTACATTTACTAAATAAAACATTTTTGTCGCGTCCAATTAATGTTGTATTGTATTACATTTTCGTTGTATACAGCACAACCTGGCGGACGTATGCCATGTGGCAATCTCTTCAACCAACCAGAAATATTTGAAAGATACCTTAAGTAAAAAACAAACTCTAATCCTTTTTATAAAAATCTGGGTGCCAGCGGGAGTTGAACCCACAACCTCCGGGCTGGGTGATTGCGTCTTGCCAACTAGGCTATGGACCTCGTTTATTGTTACGTTTCTTCTCTCTTTGAAGAACTTTTCTCAATTATACAAGAAGATCGAATGTTCAATTTTTGAAAAGCTTTAAATTATGGTCAGAGTAATTGTATGAGAAGGTGTATAGATGTAGAAGAGGTTAAGGATGTATGTTAAGATAAAAAAGTCTGCGTTCTGTCCTCACTGACTACCCCACAGGGAAGAGGCATGATGGTGTGTATACAGTACAACCTGGCGAGCTTATTGCCAAGTGGCAATATCTTCCAATTAACTAGAAAGATGTTGAAGAGGGTTTAAGTAAAAATACTGGAATCTTTTTAAAAAAAATCTAGGTTCCAACGGGAATCGACCCCGCAATCTCCGGGCTGGGAGACAAGCGTCTTACCAACTAGGCCAAGGAGGTCGTCATGTATGTATGTATTGTATTACACTTTCGTTGTATATAGTACAACCTGGTGGTCTTATTACCATGTGGCAATCTCTTCCATCCGACCAGATTGAAGTTCAAGTGGGTTTGACATATTTTTAAAAGATGAACTAGGACAATGTGATTCAAAGTCGACGATATCTAGGACGTTTTTACCTCCAAAAAATAGGCTGTTGACAAATTACATAGTCGATTGTACGAAGTGGTAGCACTGAAGTAGTAGTAAAAATTCGAAATTTCTAAAATCTCCGACACATGGCAACCCTATGTTAAAACTACCTTGGCAGTGGCGGGATGCCTATCGATAGGGCAAGAGGGAGCTTTTAATATCCTTTTTTTTCGTGTTGAATGGTTAATTTTTGTTTTCATAACACCGTCTGTGTCTCGTCACTGGATGATGTTATTGTTAAACCAGGAAGAAGTTATCTGGTGCGATGAGCAAGGATTTTTAATTCCCGCCAAAAAGGTTCGTCGCCATTCTACAAGAAAGAAGAAAACTTTCCATAACGGGAAAAAAGTAGGAACCTGGCAATTAAGGATTTTGTTTCCATGCCATAAATTGCGAATAAATAATGATAAAAGTTTCATTATGGAAGTTCGTCGAGGAGATGTGTGAATATGGAGGTATGGAAGTGCTGTAGGAATGACAGAAAGGTGACAGATCTGTAGGAATATTTATTTGACAGTGCACTTTATCATCAAATATGTTCTCTTATCGCGTCCATTTTTTTATTTAAAATGTTTTGCAGGTCAATATCATGTCTATCAGAGGTCATTTATTAATTAAAAAAATTATTATATAACATTACATAGAGATATGAGTCTCCATTCCATTTCTCTGTTAATTGTATAATATTGTATTATGTGTTAACATAAGTGGTGTCCGTTTTTTTACAAATTTAAAAATGAGCACCAAAAGTAAGACAAAATGGTAAACGTTATACGTCGTTCGAAAAATAATTTTCTGTTCTACAAGATTTTGTGTTTGCTTTTACGTTACATATATTATTTTATTTGATTACAAGCCTTCAAAATGGAATGTCAAGTAGACGAAAGTGAGCATTTTCAACACCTCCTTCTGTTCGCGTTCAATCGAGGGAATAAAGCTGCCAAAGCTGCTCGCGATATTTGCGAAGTGTACGGTGAAGATGCTATGAATGAAAGGACAGTTCGTCGATGGTTTTTGCGTTTCAAAGACGGTAATTTCGACCTGAAAGATATGGAGCGTTCCGGACAACCAGTGGACTTCGATGAGGACCGCTTAAACCATATTATTCATGAAGATCTCCTTCAAACATTTTTCATCACCAGTAATGATGCGGAACCTTTGCTTGTGGCCATGCGTAGCTCGATGACGCGCGAGCAAACCAGCAGAAATTGTCGAACGTTGATTTTTGTTGTTTTCACTCAAAACATGTGGAATAAAATAATATATGTAACGTAAAAGCAAACACAATATCTTGTAGAGCAGAAAATTTTCTTTCGAATGACGTATAACCTTTACCATTTTGTTTTACTTTTGGTGCTCATTTTCAAATTGGAAAAAAACGGATACAACTTATGTTAACACCTAATAGTAAACTTTGTATTGTTTTATTTTCTCAGATAATAATTTATGAAACTATCAAAATTTTATATTTTTTTTCGTATTTAATTTAGGAATTCAATAGGGCAATTGGTGGCATACAAATGACAAATTTGAATGTATGTAAATGGTTATATGTTGATAAAATGGTAGAATTAACGGAATGTAAGGATGAATCGCAGATATTGATAATTAAATTGTATGATAAATGCAAAGAGAAAGATCTGAGAGAATGAATAGCGCAAAATCTTTAGTGCTGTGATAGAAATCTGTGAAAAGAAAAGTAAGTGCGATATATCGGCAAGAATAAAATATTAGAGCTATGGGTAACTGTGACAGTTCACAAATTTGCCCCAATACAACCTTGTAATGACGTTCAGTAATTTTAATTATTTCATCAACTTTAATATAAGCCTCGATTCTAATAAATTGCAAGTTATTTATAATAAGTAAATAACATACATTACATCAAACTAACAAGGATGACAAATTAATACATCTTGTTACAAATTAGCAAAAATGTGGCAGTTTGTTAAAATTAAATAATATTTTGTGACGTTTGTCAAAAGTTACTACGTTAGTCTGCATTGGCTAGGGGTGGGGTATACGATACTTGGATTTTCGATTTTTATACCTAAAATTAAATGTTCGTAATAAGTATTAATTATAGTGGATCTTGGCCGATTTAAAGATAGATACAAATCATACAATACATTAGAAAGTCAGTATAATGAAAATTAGGAATTAAAACGTCAGTTTAGAGAAAAACCATTTTTCCATTTATAAAAAAAACGATTTTACCCTATCCCTTTGAGACATGACATTTCAAATGTCACAGGGACCCTCCTACATTTTCTCTAATATAGTAAAGGAATTCTATTTATGTAATATATTCCTAGATGATGAAGAGTTACGAGAGATATCGAACGGCGTGAAGTAATAGGGTCAATGAGGCACTAAAACATATATGTTACGTGTATACTCGAACCGGAGAGTATCAAAATTTGTTAAGATAATAGTCCATAACAATATTCTAGAATCAACTTTGACGCATGTGAGTGAAACGTGTAAGTGGAGAATGACTGAAAGGGGACGAATAAATGGTTCACAGTTGTGGAACATACATTTTAAATACTTCTCGTCAAGTTCACAATTGTGAAATATTGTTTTTAAAAAGATCTCTTCAAATTTGAACGCGTTTTAATGAAAATTTGTTGATTTTCGGAAGTTAATAAGATACATAGTACTCGCCGTGTATTACATTTTAAATATAATTCATATTCGTAGTTATAAAACATGTTTTTTTAAATAGTTCTCTTCAAATTCACAACTGTGAAACATATTTTAAAACAATTCTCGTAAAATTCGCTGTCGGGGGAAATCGTTTTTAAATAATTCTCTTCATTTTTGCAGTTATGAAACATAATTTTCTAATAATGCTCTTCAAATTTGAACGTATTTAAATGACAATTTGTCAATTTGTGAAAATGAACGAGAGACACAGAATTCGGCTTGTATCATTTTTGAATAGTTCTCTTCAAACTCACAATTATGAAACATCATTTTTGAATAGTTCTATTCATATTCGCAGTTGTGAAACATCATTTTTAAATAGTTATATTTATATTCGCAGTTATGAAACATAAATTTCCAATAATGCTCTTCAAATTTTAACGTATTTAAATGACAATTTGTCAATTTGTGAAAATGAACGAGACACAGAATTCGGCTTGTATCATTTTTAAATAGTTCTCTTCAAACTCACAATTATGAAACATCATTTTGAATAGTTCTATTCATATTCGCAGTTGTGAAACATCATTTTTAAATAGTTATATTTATATTCGCAGTTATGAAACATAATTTTCCAATAATGCTCTTCAAATTTGAACGTATTTTATTTAAATGACAATTTGTCAATTTGTGAAAATGGACGAATTTGGCTTGTATCATTTTTAAATAATTCTCTTCACAATTATGAAACATCATTTTTGAATAGTTCTCTTTAAATTCGCAGTTGTGAAACATCACTTTTGAATGTTCTTTTCAAATTTGAATGCATTCAAATGACTATTCGTTACTTTGTAGAAGTAAACAAGATACACAATACTCGGCTTGTATCATTTTAAAATAGTTTTGGTTAAATTCAACGTCAAATTCACATCATGTTTTAAATAGCTCTCTTCAAATTTAAAGGCATTTAATCATTACAACGATTTGTTAATTTGTGGAAGTAAACAAGAGGCAGTCTCGTATCATTTTTAAATAGTTCTCGTCAAATTCAACGTCAAATTCACACATTTTTTTGAATAGTTCTCTTCAAATTTAAAGGCATTTAATAATTACAACGATTTGTTAATTTGTGGAAGTGAACAAGAGACAGTCTCGTATCATTTTTAAATAGTTCTCGTCAAATTCAACGTCAAATTCACACAATTTTTAAAATTGTTCTCTTCAAATTTAAACGCATTTAATCGTTATAACGATTTGTTAATTTGTGGAAGTGAACAATTTTAAACGCATTTAATCATTATAACGATTTGTTTTAAATAGTTCTCGTCAAATTCACATACTTTTTTGAATAGTTCTCTTCAAATTTAAACGCATTTAATAATTTCAACGATTTGTTAATTTGTGGAAGTAAACAAGAGACAAAACACTCGGTGTTTATTGTCAGTCAGCTTTGTTTATTGGAAAATGACTGCAATCATCGTGTGGTCGGATGGCGGCTCAATGGACGCGAGGGGGGACTAGTTACCTACTGTGGATGTTCTCGCTGGATGGGTGATTAACTACATTGATCCCTCGATCTTTCTGGATCGTCGTCACATGGGCAACATCTCTTGCAACGTCTCTTGGTCGATCACTAACAACAATACACAATAACAAAAAATGTATATTTATGTTATTTACAGTTAAGGCATTAACACTGTGGAGTTTCCCTCTATATATTAATTCCTGCATTAACGCGAATTCACTTTAACGCGGTTTATTCTATTTGGAACAAGAGGAACTGAAAATAACAGCGAATCAATAGACTATCGATAGATTCTATATGCCATTAACATCGACAATTGAAATAGCTACAACTATAAGAACGAAATTTGTGTTCAATTAATATGTAAACAGACCTTTTTTTTAGAGTTGTATGGAAATACAACTCCAATGGATGGAAATACAACTCCAAAGAATGGAAATACAACTCCAAAGGATGGAAATACAACTCCAAAAGATGGAAATACAACTCCAAAGAATGGAAATACAACTCCAAAGAATGGAAATATAACTCCAAATAATGGAAATACAACTCCAAAGAATGGAAATGTAGCTCCAAAGGATGGAAATACAACTCCAAAGGGTGGAAATACAACTCCAAAGAATGGAAATATAACTCCAAAGAATGGAAATACAACTCCAAAGGATGGAAATACAACTCCAAAGAATGGAAATACAACTCCAATGGATGGAAATACAACTCCAAAGAATGGAAATACAACTCCAAGGAAATTCCTCAATTTATACAAATTCACTTTAACGGGACACACGAAAAAAAAATTACATGTAAATATGAATAAGAATTAACTTATCTTAAATAAATTTACAAGAAAATGTTCAATATTTAATGGCTCCTCTTACGCGGTTTTAATTTACGCGTTGTTTTTCAGGAACCAATTATCCGCGTACATACCATAGATTACTGTATTTGTATTTATCCAAATATTGTTAACTTTTTGATAACAATTGTAATAAACAATATTTAGATATTATCTGAAAATAAATAAATTCATTAACTTTCACTTCAAAATAATAAATATTGTCGGAAGTAAATTTACGATGCATTTGTATGAATGTCAAATGATAAATAAGAGAAATTTTAAATGAGAATGGATGATAATAATCTCAGTGGCATAGTTGGTAAGACGCCTGTCTTCCGAACCGGAGGTAGCGGGTTCGATTGGTACACATTTTAAAAAAACTAGTAGGAGTTATCAATATCTCTCAGATTGTTTGTAAGAGATTGGCATACGGCAATAAACCCGACAGATTGTGACATATACAAAGAAACTGTGATACAATTCAATACAATACAATGAGACACAATTTAAAATGTGCATTGAAGGTGCGGTAAAGTAAGTTAAGTATAGTTGGATCAAGTGAATATTTATTTTATATAGAGGAAAAAATGTAAAAAGTCGTTGTTGAAAATGTGTATTTGTGCAGGCTTATTTCTAGGCAGCAATCTCTTCTAACCAACCAGACAAAAGTAAATGAAGTAAGTAACATGGTCGTATAAATCATTCAAATGACTATCCATCCTCACGAAATCCATAAACACATACGTGAGCACATGCCCACGAACCCCACAAAGACGGACAGTCACATGAACATTATTTTTTTATATAAAGTGAGATATCATCAATCAAAGGAAAAGGAAGGAATGGTGGAGTGAAAAGGAAATATCGGAAATGAAACACGTTATTTTACTGACTACAAATTAAGAGTTTTTTCAGTCGCTTCTTGAAGCATGCCAAGGACGGAGCGAGTCTTATATTGGTTTGTAACTGATTCCAGAGTCTCCACTGCATGGACAGTAAAGGACGACGTAAAGAAAGAGGAGCGGTGAACTGGAAAGGCCAATAGATAATCTCTGTTTGAGCGTAGCGCTAATCGGAAATAATAATTGGAAAGACGCTGAAATATTTCAGCGATATAAAAGGGGGAGGCGGGACAGTTAAGGATATTATACAATAGATACAGTATGTGAATTTGGCGTCTATTTCTAACATTCAAGCAGTTCAATGCCTTCTGGTATGAAGTTATATGTGTACGGATGTAGAAGAGAGGAAATATATTATTTGCGATAATAAAGTAAGGCGTTCTCTCTTCTTTGCCTACGTATATTAAAAAAATACAGAAAGTAAAAATTTTAGTTATTATAATCATTATCATATGTTCCTTTCGTAGAGATAATGTGTCTTTCATTTCTATGGTCTTCAACATATCCGAATATGTGATTTCGATATATTGAATAGAATGGCCAGGAGACAACATTGTCTTCAGCTTCATTAACTGAGCGTTCGGGTTTGAAATCGCTGCGGTAGATACGGAACTCAAAGTTTATCGTCACACTTGTTGCTACTACTGTAAGTAAATGGGTGCATGGTACGCGGTAACGCATAGGACTTTGGTACAGAAGGTCACCAGTTCGAGTCCCGTGCTGTGCTACTTCCCTCAAATGACACGGGCATTTTTCCGCCTAGTATTCGGGGTACAAGGATACCTATGACTTCGGTCAAGTTTAAACAAAAAAAATATATTCGCACACGCCTATTGTTACCAAACGGCCGCTTTAACCAGACCTTTAAAAAATACTGTTTCTGAAAGTCTTTTTAATTTTTTACTGTTTGAGGTGAAATTTGGAAAAGAACTGTTCTGATTGAACGAAAGCTTAAAAAGGAAGGTAAGTTGGTATTTCTTAGATATATGTCGTTAAGACAATAATTTCGATGCGAACTTCATTTCAACCGCGCTGAATGTATACTATTTATCATCACGCCGTATCCCTGGCGGAGTAGACAGAGTGAACAGATCTTCAAACATTTCCATCCAAGTATGTACATAACTTTCACTCCTTTACATTCATACATCTCGTCATTTATAAAATTTTATTATCCATATTATTGAAAGTCTCTATATTCCATAATTATACTATACTATTGAATATCATCTACAAAACAGAAGATTGACTACCATATTAGTACACACAACAAGCAATTCTCCGCTTATGTATTTTGACAACACAAGTATAATAGAAATCTCATACAATTTAGTAGTTTCTGTCAACCATTTATATTATATATATATATATATTAGGTCCTTACATATGAAATTGGCGTTTTGTTTGGGAGGAACATAAAGTTGATTTTTTTTTAATATAATATATTTATTTAATCAAAGTATGTACCATTGCTATCTATGCACTTTTGCCATCTCATAGGTAGTTCATCGATCCCTTTACTAAAAAAACCATTCGGACGGGAATCAATAAAATCTTTGAAGTCGGTTTGGACTGCCCCATCGGAGTTGAATTTTTTCCCTTGCAAGAAGTTATCCAAATTTCGAAAAAAATAGTAATCTGTCGGGGCAAGGTCCGGAGAGTACGGTGGATGTCTTAGACATTCCAATTGAAGCTCTTCTAATTTGGTAGCCGTCTGTTGTGCAGTGTGTGGTCTAGCGTTATCATGAAGCAGCAGTGGCCTAGAGCGATTAACCAGCCTCGGTTGTTTAGCAGCTAGCTTTTCCATCATGGTTTGCAGTTGCTGACAATAGACATCTGCCGTAATCGTCTGGCCAGATTTAAGAAAGCTGTAGTGAACGACACCAGCACTAGTCCACCAAACGCTCACAAGTAACTTTTTTGGAGTCAATTTTCGCTTGGGGCATGGTTTGGCTGGTTCGGCAGGGTTCAGCCATTGCGATGAGCGCTTCCGATTATCATACAGGATCCACTTTTCATCACAGGTAATGATTCGATTCAAAATCCCTTCATTATTGTGCCGGTTGAGTAATGCAACGCAGCAGTCAACGCGCGTTTGTTGATTTGCTTCAGTCAATTCGTGAGGTACCCACCTTTCAAGCTTTTTCACCTTCCCAATTTGCTTCAAGTGGATTAAAACAGTTTTATCACTAACACCGCAGCCTGCAGCTAACTCGGACGTGGTTTGCGATGGATCCGCTTCCACAATAGCCTTCAATTCTTCATTATCAACTTTGGTCTCCGGCCGTCCACGGGGCTTCTTCTGCAGGTCGAAATTTCCAGAACGAAAACGTTGGAACCAAAAACGCACTGTGTTTTCTTTTGCGGCACCGTCGCCATACACATCATTAATCCTTCGAGCCGTTTCTGCAGCACTGGTGCCACGGTGGAACTCGTACTCGTAAATAACGCGATATTTCAAGTTTTCCATTTTGTAAACTGAGTGACGCAAAGAAAAAAAACAATTGAGGAAAAAACAAATGAATTATAATTTTCGAAACACAAATACTTGAGTAAATAGCTGTATAAATTTGAATTTGGAATTCCTAACCAAAGAGAAGATATTTGAGATCAAAGTTGCCAGTACGGCAAAACGCCAATTTCATATGTAAGGACCTAATATTATATATGACATTGTTGAGCTTTCGTTCATTTAATAGTTTTAATGTTTTAAATTTCCCTTCTAGCACGTGAGCTTAACAAATCATCCCGAGAACTAATAATGAGTTCCCCTAACAAAAACACAAATACAGAGTGAACAATAAAAAGCAACACCATAAAAACACAAATACAGAGTGAACAATAAAAAGCAAATCCATAAAAACTAGGAATATTAATCCTCGTCTCATGCATACTCTCACGAAACACCCACAAACACCTCTCATCTTGAAAAAGGTTCCATAGTCTACTACTATATAAAGAAATAAGTGATCACCTATTCCTAAAGTGTGTGCCGCGGTTAGCTTACAGAGACATCGCGGAATATTCCAATCATCATTATCATGCTGTCACGACTGATCCGGTCACAATGCTCAAGACTGAGCATCGCGACTTCTATGGTAGAATATGACAATTCCTCTCCACCCATCTCTGCACTCCACGGTTCGATGGGCATTTGTTAACCCTTCTCTTACGGTGATAAAAATAATACGCGTGCTCCGGTGTTGGGTAGTGAGTACGCAATAAAAAATTAGCGATTTTAAATCGGAAAAATAAGAACATTCATAAATAATCCCCTTAATTAATTATAATTGAAGTTAAAAATTATAATAATTGAGATTTATTTGCTGAAAACATTAAAAAACCATCTGGCAACGCTCACGGAACGGGCGTAGATCTAGTCTCGTTGCCAGCTCAACAGCTACTGCGGCGCGGCAGGGTTGGGGGCTAACTCGGGCGTGGCTTACACTTGCGAGGTTGAGACAATTGCGCTCCTCGCTATTCAGTGACGTATGCAAAAGTGAGATGCGAATATAGTGTCGCGCTTCCCGCATACTTTTCACCTATCGTTAAGACCCAAGATCGAGGCACTCACAGCGTTTAAATGCGAATTTGTTTCCGATATTCACGAAATACTTACGATGTAGTCGATAAATTCTGATTATTATTAATATTATTTTTTAAATCAATGCGTAAATATATTATGGAGGAATACCTAAAATCTTAACCTTGTATTTATTATATTTATAGAGATATTGATGGTTATTAGAAGCAACGTGTAGAAGATACCCAACACAGGGAACGAAAGGTTAAGGGTAGTCCAGTTGCGTCTGTCACTTGGTAGGTCCAACACATTGTGATTCTTCCTCTTGCGCGTCATCCTTCCACGCTTCCAGGAAACACAAATTTCTCCAAACTGTTTCCTTAGCTAAGAGTAAAATGCCACAAGGATCGGATAATTTTTTAAGGCATATTGTCGACAATCTGTTGGTGATTCTTATTTCTTCAAGAATGGAAGCGTTAGTTCGACTTGATGCCAATGTAATTCTTCAAGAATGGAAGCGTTAGTTCGACTTGATGCCAATAACATTCGTAACATCCTTCTTTTGAACCATATTTCAAATGCTTTTTAGTCTATGACTCTCGGTTACTCCCAGAGTCTTAAGTTTCAGCGCCATGCATGAATATTGCGAAGATGAGATACTAAAATAGTAGCATTTTATTGTTTTAATCTTCCATGTCTTTTACAGCATCGACATCCGATATTGCAATAATTTCGCTGAAACGAGATTTGCGGTTTTCGAATTGGATCATCGATGTGCTGATGCAGTTGCTGTGATGTTAAAAAGCATCCGTAACATTTGTCCCTTAACTCGAGGATTGCGGGAGCAACTCCCGCTGCCTCCCATTAAAAAAAAGGTTTGTTTTCTTAATTAAAAACTCATATCATCTTTACAATTGGTTGGAAGAGATTGTTACATGGCAATACTTACACAGTATTGTACAGTGCATTAAATAAAGAGTTATACATGATTCGCTCGGACGTTGTTATAGCTGCCAGACGTGATTTGTTTAATATTAGTGGGTTCAAGTCCCGAGTTAGAGCGTTCTTGATGAGAGTTTACTCTCTAAACGACGCTATTAAAAAAAACTGCCTTTTATAACAAATTCGTGTGAAAATCAACGTGGAACAGGAAACGAGGGTGTCTGTGTCCAGTTTGATTCCAAGATTTGTATGGTGAATAATAGACTCACTTGTCCTATTAATTACAATTATATTGATTGCTCACTTATATTGATTGTTCAATTATATTGATTGTTCAATTAAATTGATTGTTCAATTATATTGATTGTTCAATTATATTGATTGTTCAATTGTATTGATTGTTCAATTAAATTGATTGTTCAAAATATGTACTTTTACAAAACTTTTTTGTTATTTTTAAATATGTGTTTCATTTATTTTTTATATAACCGCACCAGCATAAATGCACATTTTAGGTATGTTCTGACTTAAGGCACCGTTTGAAAAAACATATTCATAAGCTAAGAGCGCTGTGAAACAAAAAAAAGTTTAGAAATCACTGATCTATTGAATGGAAAATAAATGTTTGCTGCTGAACGAGAACTTTTATAATAGGGAAGTATGATTCTAGCAATTTAAAATTGTAGAAAAAACTTATTCTCTCCAAGATTGTATGGAACTTCAGAACGATTTGAATGGTGTCTGAAAGTGGAGTGAACCAATAAGCTGGACTTTAATGTCTCTAAATGTAAACTCACGAGTTTTTCCAGAACTTGGACCCAACAAAAGTAATTAATCGATCAGTCCATCGAGCGTGTCAACATTATCAAATACCTTGGTATCATGTTCACATTGCAGTTGAGTTCATATTGCAAGTATGTGACAATCAAGTTCTTAGATTTGTAATAAGTTTCTAAGGTATTTGATGATTCAAGTGCTGTCAATAGTGGATAAATCCCTGGAAGTACGACTACGCTGCGGGATGGAGAATCTATGCTCAAGACAACCACGAATTGGGAACTTCCAAATTGACGCAGAAGAAGACCCAAGGAAAAACCTTCATAAGAAAGGGGAGGAGGACATGACGAGACTTGGCAACATCCCCGAGTGATTGGCAATATCGAGAGAGATGGAAGAAAAAGGTCCAAGCAGTCGACCCCTAATGGATGGGATAAAACAAGGGAAAAGCGACACATTTGATGATCGCATTGTTACGAGATTTCTTTACAACATAATTAACAGGTTCGCAGTAGATTAGAGAGCGGCTCAATCATATGACACCCGAGAGGAATCCAGAATCCTCTGATGATTGAGCGAGTTCAAAAGATATTTCTACGACACTTTTATTGCAAAAAATCCTGTTTATTTTGCGTAAACAGTGCCAAACAGCGCTCTGAATCATCGATGCGTTGTTGTTTCTGTTCCATTGTGAGCAAACGCGGCACCCATTTCGAAAAAAGCTTTTTCATGACCAAATGTTCATGCAAAATAGTGTAAACACTACCAAATGATATCTTCAGTATGTCAGCTATCTCACGCAACTTTACTTTGCGATTTTCCATCATGATTTTGAGTTGTTTTTTTATATTTTCTGGTGTAATAGCCTCATTTGGACGACCAGAGCGTTCAGCATCATTTGTGTCTGTACGACCGCGTTTGAAATCAGCATACCACCGACAAACGGTTGTTTTCGACGGAGCAGAGCCCGGATAACACTCTTCAAGCCATCGCTGAGTTTGAACTGTATTTTTTCCCATTAAAAAGCAATATTTTATCAACACACGAAATTCGATTTTTTCCATTGTTTTGAAAATAGCAAAAGTAGCGTCACTAAAACCACTGTAACTCAATGACACAATGTCGGAATGTCATGAAAGTTTGACACGTAACTTCTAAAGGTTGGTACTAACTGAGAATGGTATGTATTTGTTATTAGATGCGCCATCTGTTGGTTAGTCCCGGTAATTGTTGATTGATGTATTCGTTTTTCTTCTTCATAAATTATCTATTTTCATAAATTTTCTGTTTTTTTTTGTCATTTAATATTTTTTTTTTATTGGTGAGCCTATTATTACGAGACGACCTCCGTGGCCTCGTTGTAAGACGCCGATCTTGTCTACCGATCTGGAGGTTGCGGGTTCGATCCCCGCTGGAACCCAATTTTTTTAAAGAGGATTCCAGTCTGGTTTTTACTTAGGGCCCGTTAAAAAATCTTCTGGTTGGTTGGAAGAGATTGCCACATGGCAATTAGCTAGCCAGATTAAATAAAAAAACGATAAATAAATAAATGATATTATTGTATCAACTGCATTGATTATATTCACTGCTTATTTATTGTCATTTATTTATTTTTTTAATTTACATATACAAGGCTGAAAAATATCTGATGTCCTCGAGGCCGGGTTCGCCCAGATATTTTGATAGCTTCTCTCTTAAACGTATTTTCTTCTATTTATCTTGAGGTATACTCGTATATGTAATTTCGGGATGTACTCGTATTTATATAATACTATGTTGATATCAGTAAAACTGTTACATACTATGTTGGTATCAGTAAAACTGTTACATACTATGTTGGTATCAGTAAATCTGTTACATACTATGTTGGTATCAGTAAAACTGTTACATACTATGTTGGTATCAGTAAACTATATTTATTTAACTGTTTAAAATATAAATGAGATCTTTATATAATTTATTGATTCGCGGTTGAATGGAGTGCGACTCAATCATATGGTACCCGAGAGGGATCTAGAACTCTCAGATAGTTTAAAAGAGATTAAAAATCAAAATGTCTGAATTAAAAATGATTCTTCCAATATTAATCATCCAGTCGATTTGATTAAAGACCAATTTCTTATTCCAGCAGTGCAACGAGATCCAGCTATGGCCAGGATGTTTCACGACAATTGCAACAAAGTGGCCGCAAATGCAAATTGAGAAAATTTGCTGCATCCGTTTATGACTTCGGCGAAGTCTTTGAATTGGAAAGAATCATTCAATTTCGTTATCAATTACACCCAGAGTTTGTCAACAATACTCGTAGTTCCAAGATTCAGTTATTTTAAGCGATGGCGTTGTTTCATTTTCAGACGCGGTAGTATTGCTAACTGGTTACCAAGACGGGTCGGACATGTGGAGGGAATGAATGACGAAGGAATGACGATAAAGCTAATATACAAGTCAGAAGAAATGCAAAGTATGCGTGGGAAAGTATGACTAAGGAAAATTTAGAAAGAAGGTTATTCATTTATTTATTTAACACTTTTATTGCAATACAATCTGGCGGGCTTATTGCCAGGCGCCAATCTCTTCCAACCAACCAGACAAAAGTAAATGAAGTAAGTTACATGGTCGCATAAATCATTCAAATGACTATCCATCCCCACGAAATCCATAAACACATACGTGAGCACATGCCCACGAACCCCACAAAAACGAACAATCACCCGAACATTATTTTTCATATAAAGTGAGATATCATCAATCAAAAGGAAAGGAAGGGATGGTGGAGAGGAAAGGAAAAGAAAAATCAGGAATGAAACACGTTATTTTACTGACTAGAAATTAAGAGTTTTTTCAGTCGCTTCTTAAAGCATGCCAAGAACGGAGCGAGTCTTATATTGGTTTGTAACTGATTCCAGAGTCTCACTGCGTGGACAGTAAAGGACGACGTAAAGAAAGAGGAGCGGTGAACTGGAAAGGCCAAGAAACAATCTCTGTTATGTAAGGAGTATGAATTGAATGCATGGATTTTTAAAGTAAGACGAAGAAAGGAGCTTTAAGATGGTTTGGACATGTGGAGAAAATAAAATTCGAATGAATGACTACACAAGTCAGTACGAACGAGTATGCAAGTCAGTTTATGTTGTGTGTGTAAGAGATAGACCGAGGAAAACGTGACTGGATCAAATACGCCAGATTTTGAGAGAAGGAAAGTATGAATAATAGAAGATTACGCATGACGAGCTGTATGAATGGATAGCACAGTATGAAGATCTTAAACACAGTCATCTGCATTAAATACACAATGCCTTCATCCCTTATTATATCATATATTGATATTCATTAAAGCTTTTTAACGAGTGTTTCTTTCCTCTTTTACAATTTGATTTTCTTGATCTTACCAAATTTCTCGTAACTTAACATATTAATATTTTCGATCTTACAGTTTTCTAATAATAAATTATTAATTCATCTACAATGACTATTGTAATTTTACTTGTAAATAAATATTAATGTCACTGAGGTTTTATTTATTTTAACCCAAATTATCCGCACTTGACAGCGGTAGTTTAAAAATTATAAAATACTACGCATAACAAATTGACTACAAACCTACGACTTCGAATTTCAAAATATAAAACTAGATTTGAAAATGGTACGAAATTTAACGACGATAATATAAAAAATTCGAAAATTTTATTTATATCAAGATTATTTTTAAATGGTAACATTAGAAATATGCACAATATGTGAAAAATATAAAATGAGATTTGAAAATGGAACGAAATTCAACGACGATAATATTAAAAATTCGAAAATTTTATTCATATCAAGATTATTTTTAAATGGTAACATTAGAAATATGCACAGTATGTGAAAAATATAAAATGAAATTTGAAAATGGAACGAAATTTAATCACGATAATACTGAAAATTCTAAAATACTCGTATAAGGTATATCTAGTCGACTATTAAATTTTGACATTAGAAATATACATAATGTGTGAAAAATATTTAAAAAGTTTTAAAAATGGAACGAAATTTAAGGACGATATCATTGAATTTTTTTAAATACGGAATTTTCAAGTTGTCTATTAAATAAATAAGGCATATCAAGTCGACTATTAAATTTTGATATGAGAAATATACACAGTGTTTGAAAAACATTAAAAAAAATTTAAATGGTACGAAATGTAAAGACGATAATATTAAAAATTCGAAAATTTAAGGCATATCAAATTGACTACAAAACATTGAAATGAGAAATAATATACAAAATACGAAAAATATCGTAAGATTTGAAAAATTGTACGAAATTTAACGACGATAATATTGAAAACTCGAAATGTAAAAACTTATCAAGTTGACCAGAAAACTTAGAAATCTACGCATAATTTAAAAATATAATAACAAATTTCGTAAATGGTGCGAAATTTGATTGACGAAAATTTGAAAATTTACGTTCAGGTTGACCAGGAGACTTTCGACACTTACAAATACACAAAATTTAAAAATATATAACAAGATTTTTAAAACGGTACGAAATTAAACGACGGTAATATTTCAAAATCGACAATATAATTATAAAGTTGACTCCAAAACTTTTTAACAATAGAAATATACACAAAATTTTAATATATGGAAATGGTACGAAAATTTACGACGAAAATAGAATAATTTTAAAATATAACACGCTGTCCACAAAATTTTCAATATTTGAAATAAACAGAAAATTAAAAAAATATATTTGAAAATGGTATAAAATTTAACGACGTTTTAACGTGTTTTATTTATAATTTTTTTTATAAAAAAAATTATGAATAAAACACGTTAAGTTAAAAAGTTTTTGATTGTATGTAAACTGAATACGTGTAAAAGCCATTTTTTTTTAATTATTAAAATATTTCAAGTTTGTATTTAAATGATTAATTTACTTTTTAAATTAAAAAAGTTTTCAAAGCGGACATTTTTTTAACCAAAGACAATTTTTTTTTTTTCGATTTAAGAACACTTTCCACCATTTTGAATGATATGTGAATTCACTCACCAGCATTAGTCTGTGTAACAAGGAAGAACACAAAAAAGACGGCGAGCCCCTTAACCCCCGTGGACGCCATTCTGTTTCAGGCGTTGGTTTCCCAATCCGGATGCGCGACGAGTACGCGGTACTAACACTGTTCAACGGGAAGTCAGACCCCGCGCGACACCAGGGTGCGAAATGAGCTCTGGGTGTCTTGCGACCCTTTTTATAAGGTGTCCCATCTGTTTGTCGTAAGTAGGAGAGGGGGAAGGGAATTATTTCAGGGCTGGCAGAAATTTGATAAATTATAAACATAATTTTTATTAAATTTCACAATTGTACAACAGCAAGCACACACTTGCATATAAATCAATACCCACATTTATAAAAAGACATACATACAAATTTTTTTAACAATAGAGTAAGATTATGTGTCAATTCTGTGCATTGACGACACACGTGTGTATTTTTCTGTTGTGTGCATGAACACAACATAACAGCAAGCAAAAGTCAGCAGAGATGAATTAAAATTTATTTATGCTGTCTGGTCAATAATGTATTGCTCTATTGTGTGCACGAACACAACATAACAGCAAGCAAAAATAAACAACATGAATATATATATTGTATGTAGCTGTCTGTTATATACTGTATTTCTTTATTGTGTGCATGGATACAATATAACAGGAAGCAAAAATCAGCAACGATCAATAAACAATATAAATACGAGTATATATTGTATGTCGTTGTCTGCTCTATACTGCATTTCTTTATTGTGTGCATGGATACAATATAACAGCAAGCAAAAGTCAACACAAATCAATAAACAACATAAATAAATATTGTGTGTTGCTGTCTGCTCTATTGTGTGCAGGAACACAACATAACAGCAAGCAAAAATCAACAGAGATCAATAAACAACATAAATAAATATTGTGTGATGCTGTCTGCTCTATTGTGTGCGTGAACACAATATAACAGCGAGCAAAAATAAGCCGAAATCAATAAATTTGTGCTACAGACACTCCCTCGTTGCACGATAAGATTGTTTGCACGTGCATATATTGCTTTATAGAGCATTATATAGGAAGCACACATTAGCAGGTAAACTGACATCTGAACAGTGCTATATGCATACAGGAATTTAGCGCTATAGAGTTACATTGTACATCCTGTGTGTGGATTGATGACGCTTGAAAGTTTATTGCTCTATTGAGTGTACGCACACTACACTAGCATAGATCAGCAGATAGATCAACAACATTTAAGGTGCTATATACTCGTATGTATAAACAATCTTTCATTTTGGAGTAAGATTGTGTGTTCAGCCAGTTGATTGATTATGCCTTTGCGTGTATTGTTCTATTGTGTGCATATATACAACACTATAACAAGCACACGCCAGCAGAGATCAACACCTGAAATGCTATAATACATACTCACAAACAATGCCACACTATACAGCAAGATTATATGTCCATTCTGTGAATTGATGACGCCTGTACTTGTATCACTATATTGTGTGCATGAACATAACACTACAGCAAGCGCACATCATCATAGACCAACACGTGAAATGCTACACACTAACAGGCAACACCACGCTATACAGCA
This sequence comes from Odontocerum albicorne, assembly GCA_949825065.1. Taxonomy (NCBI): domain Eukaryota; kingdom Metazoa; phylum Arthropoda; class Insecta; order Trichoptera; family Odontoceridae; genus Odontocerum; species Odontocerum albicorne. Next base: position 3,387,008 of record OX463864.1, on the reverse strand, counting down.
AGATTATATGCTAATTCTGTGAATTGTTTGACGCATGTGCTTGTATTACTACAATGTGTGCATGTACATAACACTACAGCAAGCGCACATAAGCACATTAGCAGTTACAGGAAACCCCTCGCTATAGAGTAAGACCACGTAAATAGGGAATGAAAAACGTAACTGAATTGAAATTAATAGTTTTTTAAACACGTCAATGATACAAATGAATGAGTCTAATGTAAGTTTGATAACTGGTTTCAAAGCCTGTACGCATAATAAAGAATGACGTAAAAAATAAAGAATATGAACTGAGAAAGCCACTAAACAATATCTTCTTGAGCGTAGAGCAAGTCCATGAATCGAAAGACGTTGAATATCTTCGGCAAGGTGTGAGGAGGTGGCGGGACAGTTAAGGATATTATATAAAAGTGACAACATGTGAACTTTGCATATGTTTCTCACATTTAGTCAATTACCTTGATGTATGGAAGTGATACTTGGACTTAGCAAAATAAGGATAAATGTAACATTTTTTATGTGGAGATGTGTGCACTTAGAAAATTTGGCGTAATGTCAATGTATGAAAGAATGCAGAATTTAGACATTTGAAATAAATGCATGAATAAAATGGATATTTTAAGCTAGACGCAGAAAGGAGCTACAGTATGGTTTGGACATGTGGACAGAATGAATGACTTAACAAACATACAAGTTAGAAATGCAAGATATGTGCGAAAGGAGTTAAGCAAGGAAAAAACGGCTGCATCAAATAGACCAGATTTAGGAAAAAAGGTAAAGTGAGAAGTATTATAATAGAAGTATTCGAGATGTATGGATGTGGATGAGGCGAAAGTTGTGTGCTTGGAGATCTGTTTTTTCTGCCTAATCTTTTGCAAGGGATACTTCATGTTGTTGGGTGTAAGGTCTTTTGTAAAAACTTGGTATATTTCGAGATCTATGAATATAGATGAGGCGAAAGTTGTGTGCTTGGAGATCTGTTTTATCTGCCTACTCCTCTGCAAGGGACACTTTATGATGGTATGTGTGTAAAGTCTTTTGTAAGCACTTGGTATATTTCGAGATGTATGAGTGTAGATGAGGCGAAAGTTGTGTGCTTGGAGATCTGTTTTCTCTGCCTACTCCTCTGCAAGGGACACTATATGATGGTATGTATTATATGTAAAGTCTTTTGTAAAAACTTGGTATATTTCGAGATGCATGAGTGTGGATGAGGCGGAATTTGTGTACTTGGAGATCTGTTTTCTCTGCCTATTCCTCTGCAAGGGACACTATATGATGGTATGTGTGTAAAGTCTTTTGTAAACACTTGGTATATTTCGAGATGTATGAGTGTAGATGAGGCGAAAGTTGTGTGCTTGGAGATCTGTTTTCTCTGCCTACTCCTCTGCAAGGGACACTATATGATGGTATGTGTGTAAAGTCTTTTGTAAAAACTTGGTATATTTCGAGATGTATGAGTGTAGATGAGGCGAAAGTTGTGTGCTTGGAGATCTGTTTTCTCTGCCTACTCCTCTGCAAGCGACACTATATGATGGTACGTGTGTAAGATCTTTCCTAAAAACTTGGTGTGTTCGTTCTTTCTCATATTGAAGAAAAATTTAGTTGCTAATATTGAGACTAGATTAAATAAGAAAAGGCACAACCCTGTTACATTCAGTCTAGTTTAAATTATACTATTAAGTGACAAACATAACTATAATATTTGATTTTATTCATAACTTATTATAATTGGTTGTTCGTAAAGTAATTTTGTTGACCGGTTACCATTGATGAGGCACAAATTAAGGTTTCAATCGTATAGCCACCCTTCTACAACATTTTTTTTTTCAGTAAAGGTGTTGCCTCATTACATTGAAAAATACAAAAATTGTTAACATTTAAAATTTAAAAAAAATTATATATATATATATATATATATATATATATATATATATATATATATATATATATATATATATATATATATATATATATATATATATATATATATATATATATATATATATATATATATATATATATATATATATATATATATATATATATATATATATATATATATATATATATATATATATATATATATATATATATATATATATATATATATATATATATATATATATATATATATATATATATATATATATATATATATATATATATATATATATATATATATATATATATATATATATATATATATATATATATATATATATATATATATATATATATATATATATATATATATATATATATATATATATATATATATATATATATATATATATATATATATATATATATATATATATATATATATACATACATACATACACTTACACACATGTATACACATACATACACATATTCACATATTTATTCAAAATCACTTAAATATGTTAATGTGTGCTTTCTAGCGATTCCACTCTTAGAAGAAAATTTTTTTTTGCTTTTGGTAATGTGGTATGAAATATGTTAATATCCGAAGCAGTCCCGTTCAAAAAAGTTGAGACCCTTCCAACAGGGTACCATACGGTTTAAGCGAAAAAACTTAATGGATCGAGTCTTATGACGCCCAAATTAAGGCTTCGATCGAATAATTTACCCTTCTAAATACAACGTGCGAAATTGTTGAGATGCTAAAAATATCGAAAACCAACGTCCACGTGCATTTCACGAAGAGCTACGATATTTGGGTTCCATGTGGTTTAAGCGAAAAAAAAGCGATGTAGAAGAGCCTAAGGATGTGTGTCGAGATAGGAAGGTATGGCGCTATGTCCTCTCTGCCTACACCGACAGAGTAATGGCGTGATTGTATATATTTATTTGACGCAATATTTATAAAGTTATAACTATAAATGAGGCAGCAATTACGCCGCACCGGAATGACTCGGACAATAATCTCAAAACTTTAAACGCGTTTTTCTCGTAACTACTTTTTTCGACCTGGTCGACATAAAATCTCAAGTTTTAGTTAACCGATTGCCTTCAAATTTAAAATAAAACTTTATCAAATATTTTTCTATCGTTCCTACCTTGAAAAATTTAAAATATTTTTTTTTACTATTTAAAAAAATGAAATATTTGAAGAAAGTACAAACATTTAATATTTTTTAGGCAGCCGTCATATTACGACTTTTTTTTTGTTTTGGTACCAACTATAACGTTTTTTTTTTGTATTAAAAACTATTGTATGATTTTTGTTTCAAATTTACCAAAAGACTTTAATCATGTCGACTAGCTCACCACCTTTTTTTTACGACAAGATATAACAGCTGATAACATTTTTCATTTAAAAAAACAAAATTAATTTTTTTTTGTACATTCTCAAATCATCAATAAACAAACTGTTAAAAAATGCGTCGGAAAAATTTATTTAGTTTTTTTTTTTATTAAGTCTGAAAAAACGCCCGAAATTCACACCTCTAGAGTAGAATAGCATAATATGAAATATGAAACAATTCTACACAATAACTTAAATTCAAATGACAGATCTGTTTTACTTAACAAAACCATTGTCAAACTGTTTAACAATGGTTTTGTAAAGAGAAACAGACGTGACACCAAGATGGTATGTATGTATGTATTCATTTGACACTTAAATAGAAACAATTCTACTCAATAACTTAAATTGGAGGGACATATCTGTTCCGCTTTAAAGAACCATTGTCAAACTGTTTAACAATGGTTTTGTAAAGAGAAACGGATCTGTCACTTGAATTTGTTATTGTGTGGAATTGTTTCATATTTAAGTGTCAAATAATTCTGTAATATTAAATTTCATTCTTAAAGCTGAAAATTGTGATTTTTTTTTAAATCAGCTGAGCTATTGCGACGATTTTATTTTCATCGTGTATTCAAAGCGAGGAATTTGAATCAATGTTTTCTAAGAAATTCGTAAAGACTTCCTGAAAACAGTTGTTTTCAAGTGGTTTCTCAAGTTGCATACACGCCTCATATCTCTAACACATTAGGACCGATCATTCCACAACATGGAAACGGTAAAAGCATGCCATGTTATTAAAAATGTTGATATTTAATTACACACGCTTTCTTAAAGAAAAACATCGATTTGATGTTTCTATATAAGGTTATTCACAGCATCATTGAAAGCTCCGATGTATTGACTCAAATATACTCGTATGTAAGGTTATTCACAGCATCATTGAAAGCTCCGATGTATTGACTCAAATATACTCGTATGTAAGGTTATTCACAGCATCATTGAAAGCTTCGATGTATTGACTCAAATATACTCGTATGTATGGTTATTCACAGCATCATTGAAAGCTCCGATGTATTGACTCAAATATACTCGTATATAATGTGTTATTCACAGCATCATTGAAAGCTTCGATGTATTGACTCAAATATACTCGTATGTAAGGTTATTCACAGCATCATTAAAAGCTCCGATGTATTGACTCAAATATACTCGTATGTAAGGTTATTCACAGCATCATTGAAAGCTCCGATGTATTGACTCAAATATACTCGTATGTAAGGTTATTCACAGCATCATTGAAAGCTCCGATGTATTGACTCAAATATACTCGTATGTAAGGTTATTCACAGCATCATTGAACGCTCCGATGTATTGTCTCAAATATACTCGTATCTAAGGCTATTCACAGCATCATTGAAAGCTCCGATGTATTGACTCAAATATACTCGTATGTAAGGTTATTCACAGCATCATTGAAAGCTCCGATGTGTTGACTCAAATATACTCGTATGTAAGGTTATTCACAGCATCATTGAAAGCTTCGATGTGTTGACTCAAATATACTCGTATGTAAGGTTATTCACAGCATCATTGAAAGCTTCGATGTGTTGACTCAAATATACTCGTATGTAAGGTTATTCACAGCATCATTGAAAGCTTCGATGTGTTGACTCAAATATACTCGTATGTAAGGTAATCTTCTCGTACATAAGTTATTCACGACATCATCGAAACGAAAGCTCCTATGTATTGACTCAAATTGATTTTCATACTCCGACTACAAATACACGGAGCCATTTACAATATATCAGAACCAATAGCAATTTGTTAACTACAGTTGCAAGACGTAATTCATGAATTGTGAGAAAACAAAAGTTTGGTAATTTCTATGTGGTTTGGTGAATATTTTTAATGCAGGTGTTGTTAAGTTCAGGAGGGTCCTGGGTCCTTCTCCAGCTTTTCCTCAATCTAACGCCTTGACTAGGACTATTATTCTACTTTTCCTCAATCTAACGTCTTGACTAGGACTATTATTTTAATTTTCCTCAATCTAACGTCTTGACTACGACTGTTATTCTACTTTTCCTCAATCTAACGTCTTGACTATGACTGTTATTCTACTTTTCCTCAATCTAACGTCCTGACTAGGACTGTTATTCTACTGTTTTTTTTATATCCTGAATTTATTTTTTAAATTATAATTTATTATATATTTTAATACCATCTTGAAATAGATTATTTATTTAATTTTTTAAGTTGTATTTCGTGAGTTTTGTATTTTGAATTATGTCCGTAGTGCATTTGAATGTTTAAGTATCATATCTGAATAATATGTGTTACGTAAATTGCAAGTTCATAATACTCGTAATAATAAAAAAATATAATAAAAGGTTTGGACATGTGGAGAGTATGAATGACTAAAGACATGTGGAGAGTATGAATGACTAAAGACATGTGGAGAGTATGAGTGACTAAAGACATGTGGAGAGTATGAATGACTAAAGACATGTGGAGAGTATGAATGACTAAAGACATGTGGAGAGTATGAATGACTAAAGACATGTGGAGAATATGAATGACTAAAGACATGTGGAGAGTATGAATGACTAAAGACATGTGGAGAGTATGAGTGACTAAAGACATGTGCAGAGTATGAATGACTAAAGACATGTGGAGAGTATGAATGACTAAAGACATGTGGAGAGTATGAATGACTAAAGACATGTGGAGAGTATGAATGACTAAAGACATGTGGAGAGTATGAATGACTAGACATGTGGAGAGTATGAATGACTAAAGACATGTGGAGAGTATGAATGATTAAAGACATGTGGAGAGTATGAATGACTAAAGACATGTGGAGAGTATGAATGACTAAAGACATGTGGAGAGTATGAATGACTAAAGACATGTGGAGAGTATGAATGACTAAAGACATGTGGAGAGTATGAATGACTAAAGACATGTGGAGAGTATGAATGACTAAAGACATGTGGAGAGTATGAATGACTAAAGACATGTGGAGAGTATGAATGACTAAAGACATGTGGAGAGTATGAATGACTAAAGACATGTGGAGAGTATGAATGACTAAAGACATGTGGAGAATATGAATGACTAAAGACATGTGGAGAGTATGAATGACTAAAGACATGTGGAGAGTATGAATGACTAAAGACATGTGGAGAGTATGAATGACTAGACATGTGGAGAGTATGAATGACTAAAGACATGTGGAGAGTATGAATGACTAAAGACATGTGGAGAGTATGAATGACTAAAGACATGTGGAGAGTATGAATGACTAAAGACATGTGGAGAGTATGAATGACTAAAGACATGTGGAGAGTATGAATGACTAAAGACATGTGGAGAGTATGAGTGACTAAAGACATGTGCAGAGTATGAATGACTAAAGACATGTGGAGAGTATGAATGACTAAAGACATGTGGAGAGTATGAATGACTAAAGACATGTGGAGAATATGAATGACTAAAGACATGTGGAGAGTATGAATGACTAAAGACATGTGGAGAGTATGAATGACTAAAGACATGTGGAGAGTATGAATGACTAGACATGTGGAGAGTATGAATGACTAAAGACATGTGGAGAGTATGAATGATTAAAGACATGTGGAGAGTATGAATGACTAAAGACATGTGGAGAGTATGAATGACTAAAGACATGTGGAGAGTATGAATGACTAAAGACATGTGGAGAGTATGAATGACTAAAGACATGTGGAGAGTATGAATGACTAAAGACATGTGGAGAGTATGAATGACTAAAGACATGTGGAGAGTATGAATGACTAAAGACATGTGGAGAGTATGAATGACTAAAGACATGTGGAGAGTATGAATGACTAAAGACATGTGGAGAGTATGAATGACTAAAGACATGTGGAGAGTATGAATGACTAAAGACATGTGGAGAGTATGAATGACTAGACATGTGGAGAGTATGAATGACTAAAGACATGTGGAGAGTATGAATGACTAAAGACATGTGGAGAGTATGAATGACTAAAGACATGTGGAGAGTATGAATGATTAAAGACATGTGGAGAGTATGAATGACTAAAGACATGTGGAGAGTATGAATGACTAAAGACATGTGGAGAGTATGAATGACTAAAGACATGTGGAGAGTATGAATGACTAAAGACATGTGGAGAGTATGAATGACTAAAGACATGTGGAGAGTATGAATGACTAAAGACATGTGGAGAGTATGAATGACTAAAGACATGTGGAGAGTATGAATGACTAAAGACATGTGGAGAGTATGAATGACTAAAGACATGTGGAGAGTATGAATGACTAAAGACATGTGGAGAGTATGAATGACTAAAGACATGTGGAGAGTATGAATGACTAAAGACATGTGGAGAGTATGAATGACTAAAGACATGTGGAGAGTATGAATGACTAAAGACATGTGGAGAGTATGAATGACTAAAGACATGTGGAGAGTATGAATGACTAAAGACATGTGGAGAGTATGAATGACTAAAGAATAATTAAGCGAGTGTACAAGAAAGAAGTGCATTTTTTGTGCGGAAGAGGTAGACCATGGAAAATGTGGCTGGATCAAGTAGATTAGATCTTGAAAGAAGAAGATAATGCGAGAAGTATGAAAAATAGAAGAGATGTTTTAGTTAGAAGTTAGTATGTAGGTGTTAACTATTACTAAAAAGAATATTAAGATTATTTTAAATAAAAATGACATGTAGGAAATGATAATTAAGTTAGTTCATAGTTATAAGACGGAATAAGACGCTTGTCTACCGATCGGGAGGATGCGGGTTCGATCCCCGCTGGAACTCAGATTTTTTTAATGGTATTCCAGTCTGTTTTTCACTTAGGGCCCATTAAAACATAGTTCTGGTTGGTTGGAAGCGATTGACACATGGAAATAAACTCGCCAGGTAAAAAATAACTGTGACAAATGTTTTGTTGTAGATTACTTCATTAAATAAAATATAAAACGTGGGTAATTTCTGGTTGGTTGGAAGCGATTTACACATGGAAATAAACTCGCCAGATAAAAAAATAACTTTGACAAATTCATTATATAAAACATGGCTAGATCTATGATGAGATTCCAGTCTGGTTTTCACTTAGGGCCCATTAAAACATATTTCTGGTTGGTTGGAAGCGATTGACACATGGAAATAAACTCGCCAGGTAAAAAAACACTATAAAAAATGTGTGTGTTGTAGATTACTTTATTAAATAAAATAAAAACATGGCTAGATGTATGATGAGAGTCGAGTCTGGTTTTCACTTAGGGCCCATTAAAATATATTTCTGGTTAGCTGGAAGAGATTGACACATGGCAATAAACTTGCCAGGTAAAAAAACACTATAAAAAATGTGTGTGTTGTAGATTACTTTATTAAATAAAATAAAAACATGGCTAGATGTACGATGAGAGTCGAGTCTGGTTTTCACTTAGGTCCCATTAAAATATATTTCTGGTTGGTTGGAAGAGATTGACACATGGCAATAAACTACCCAGGTAAAAAAATAAATTAAAAAAACTATGACAAATGTTTGTTGTAGATTACTTCATTAAATAAAATAAAAAACATGGCTAGATGTATGATAAGATTTGAGTCTGGTTTTCACTTAGGGCCCATTAAAACATATTTCTGGTTGGCTGGAAGAAATTGACACATGGATATAAACTCGCCAGGTAAAAAAAACTATGACAAATGTTTTTGTTGTAGATTACTTTATTAAATAAAATAAAAACATGGCTAGATGTGTGAGTTTGGAAGAGACGAAGGTTGTGTGCTTGGATCGATAAGTTTGGAGGACTGGTTTCTGTGCCTACCCCGTAAAGGGCACTACGTGATAATGTGTTTTACGAGTATACATGTATATATTTTTTTCCTTTATTCGAGATATAATTCCCTTGATCTAATCACACTTTCCTTGGACTTCCTCTCACACACCTTCCACTCACAGTAGTACTATATATTAGGTGTTAACAAAAGTTGTGTCCGTTTTTTTTTTAAATTTAAAAATGAGCACCAAAAGTAAAACAAAATGATAAAAGTTATACGTCATTCGAAAGAAAATTTTCTGCTCTACAATTTATTGTGTTTGCTTTTACGTTCCATGTATTATTTTATTTGATTACTTACAAGTCTTCAAAATGGAATGTCAAGTAGACGAAAGTGAGCATTTTCGACACCTCCTTCTGTTCGCGTTCAATCGAGGGAATAAAGCTAGCAAAGCTGCTCGCGATATTTGCGAAGTGTACGGGGAAGATGCTACGAATTAAAGGACAGCTCGTCGATAGTTTTTGCGTTTCAAAGACGGTAATTTCGACCTGAAAGACATGGAGCGTTCCGGACGACCAGTGGACTTCGATGAGGACCGCTTAAACCATATTATTCATGAAGATCCCCTTCAAACATTTGCATGACCATTTTCAAACCATTTTTCATCACCAGTAAAGATGCGGCAAAGGAACCTTTGCTTGTGGCCATGCGTAGCTCGATGACGCGCGAGCAAACCAGCAGAAATTATCGAACGTTGATTTTTGTTGTTTTCACTCAAAATATGTGGAACCCAAGCGCCGAACTACTGGACTTTTCCCATTGATTTAAGATGGCGGTATACAGTCATGTGACTACAATTCATCTGCTCAGCCAATTCTACGGTGGTTTGAAGGAGATCTTCAAGAATAATATGGTTTAAGCGGTCCTCATCGAAGTCCACTGGAGGTGTCGAAAATGCTCACTTTCGTCTATTTGACATTCTATTTTGAAGGCTTGTAATCAAATAAAATAATATATGTAACGTAAAAGCAAACACAATATCTTGTAGAGCAGAAAATTTTCTTTCGAATGACGTATCACCTTTGCCATTTTGTTTTACTTTTGGTGCTCATTTTTAAATTGAAAAAAACGGACACAACTTATGTTAACACCCAATATATGGTTGTTAGTCTTTCTTCATTTATATACTCCACAAAAAAATAGTATTAAATCGCTATATCAAGATACATATACTCGTATATCACTAATAAGAGCTTTCGTTTTACATTTTCGTCTATCAAAATATCAAACACTTGATCTAATCACACTTTCCTTGGTGTTCCTCTAGCACACCTTCCGCTTACATTTGCACTATTCTTGAATTCTACAATGTATGTTCAATTAAACCGTAATATTTTATGACCTTTGAGATAAGTTATGGTTTTTGAACTAATTCATAGTATTCTGTACACATGATATTAATTAATTTCAATGCTGAAAATTGCAAAAGAACAGCTTTGTTACAGAAAGTATTAAAGTTACATATATTTTAATAAATAAATAATACGTACATTTACATCCAAAACCTATTTTAAATTAATCACGTAAATATCTTATTAAATGAAGCTATCTACTATCTTATTAAATAAAGCTATCTACTATATTATTAAATGAAGCTATCTACTATCTTTTTAAATGAAACTATCTACTATCTTATTTAATGAAGCTATCTACTATCTTATTAAATGAAGCTATCTACTATCTTATTAAATGAAACTATCTACTATCTTATTAAATGAAGCTATCTACTATTTTATTAAATGAAGCTATCTACTATCTTATTAAATGGAGCTATCTACTATATTATTAAATGAAGCTATCTACTATCTTATTAAGTGAAGCTATCTACTATCTTATTAAATGAAGCTATCTACTATGTTATTAAATGAAGCTATCTACTATGTTATTAAATGAAGCTATCTACTATCTTATTAAATGAAGCTATCTACTATCTTATTAAATGAAGCTGTCTACTATCTTTTTAAATGAAGCTATCTACTATCTTATTAAATGAATCTATCTTCTGTCTTATTAAATGAAGCTATCTATTATCTTATTAAATGAAGCTATCTACTATGTTATTAAATGAAGCTATCTACTATGTTATTAAATGAAGCTATCTACTATCTTATTAAATGGAGCTATCTACTATCTTATTAAATGAAGCTATCTACTATTTTATTAAGTGAAGCTATCTACTATCTTATTAAATGAAGCTGTCTACTATCTTTTTAAATGAAGCTATCTACTATCTTATTAAATGAATCTATCTACTATCTTATTAAATGAAGCTATCTACTATCTTATTAAATGAAGCTATCTTCTATCTTATTAAATGAAGCTATCTACTATCTTATTAAATGAAGCAATAACAAATTCGTGCGAATGTTAACTTTAAATAGGTACTAATTTCTTCAGCAAAAAAATGTTAAGATTTAATATATGTATATGTTAGTGTTAAAGTCGGTCTATGAATTCGGGCCATATGGGTATATTGTTTATCATTTATGTTTGGACCTGAAGGCATGACGAGAGATTCACAAGGGTGCGTTGCACATGTGTTTTCAGTGCTGCATTCCACAACTACATAAAAACCAAGAATTATTCAGGGTGCAGGGTTGTCATAGTAAAGATGCAAAAATGATTCACCCCAAACTCTTCATTTTATAAAAGGTTTTTGAGGAAACAAACTATGAAATTTTTAAATTGTAAAATGTTTCGTGTCCTATCAATAACGTGGAAACCAGTTTGATACAATAATATCAGAATTACCAATATATAAAATGAAATAACTTCCTTTTTTAAAGGAGTTTAAATAGGTCGGGGAAATTTAATATGTAATGGTGTATAATCAAGTATGTCAGGTGGGGTTTTTAGATTCTCCTATATCTAATCCTCATTCATCCTATCTTGATATATGCTGCACCAGTTTGGAATAGTGTGAGCAACAGTGAACACCTGAAGCTTCAACGAGTGCAGAATAAGGCATTCAAGATCTCCTTCAACATCCATCCCAGAACAAACCTCTCCCGACTTCAACGTGAAGAAACCCTCCAAAAGACCATCCTCACTTGGGGCGTGAAGTTCTATAAAAGTCAACAGAACCACAGAAATCATCTAATCGCTGCTCTAGGGACTTACGAAAGTGAGTTCGACCTACCTTTCCGTTATAAGCACAAACTTCCGAAGCATAATTTGTAACCTGACTAATCCATCTACAGTATTAGCAGGACCAAGATCTAAGTGATTGTGATGAAATGCAGGTAGCCTAAACATGTCGACACGTATTGGTATTAAAATCATTAGTTGTAAGAATTGTTATCTAGTTATAAGTTCCGTTATAAGCACAAACTTCCGAAGCATCATTTGTAGCCTGACTAACCCATCTACAGTATAAGCAGGACCAAGATCTAAGTGATTGTGATGAAATGCAGGTAGCCTAAACATGTGGACACGTATTGGTATTAAAATCATTAGTTGTAAGAGCTGTTATCTAGTTATAAGTTAATATTTAGGTGTTAACTATTAATAAAAAAAATAAAATAAAAAGAAATTGCATGTAGGAAATTAAAATTAAGCAAGCTTACAGTTATACTCGTAATATATAAATTAGATTCGTCCTTTAGTTCTTAAGTAATACATTTGTGTATAGCCTTTGGCAAATGTTTGTATCATAGATTACTTTGCCAAATAAATATATAAATGGCAGATGGGATGCTAAGAAAAAAAATATTATGATATTTCATACATTTGTTCTGGATTCTGTGAATTCCAACTCTTACGATGACTATAGTTCGGAAATTCTAGGATGAGTCCTGTGACAGCTCACAAATTTGCCCCAATACACCCTTATGTAATGTATTTACCTAAGTAACTTGCTATTTATTAGAATCGAGGCTTATATTAAAGTTGATAAAATAATTAAAATTACTGAACATCGTTACAAGGTTGTACTGGGGCAAATTTGTGAACTGTCACAGGACTCATCCTAGAATTTCCGAACTAAAGATGTTGCTTTATGACATATAAATATCGAAACACTAACGTATTGCTATCGCACTTTACACATCACCCCTTAAGTTCCCATTCATCCCTTCATTCGTTCCACGTGCCCAAACCGTCTGCTTATGCTTTTCTTTATATTATTTAACACATCAGCCTTAAGTTCACATTCATCTCTTATCACATTCATCTCTTATCACATTCATCTCTTATCACATTCATCTCTTATCACAATATCTTATCACATTCATCTCTTATCACAATATCTTATCACATTCATCTCTTATCACATTCATCTCTTATCACATTCATCATAGGAGTTTTAACTTTTAAATATTTCAGAAAAAGTCAAATTTCTGTTACCAATTTGTGCACAGACATACGTGGATAAGGGATGAATGTGATAAGAGATGAATGTGATAAGATATGAATGTGATAAGAGATGAATGTGATAAGAGATGAATGTGATAAGAGATGAATGTGATAAGAGATGAATCTTGTTTACACTAAAGACCTCTTTAACATGTTTTTGGTTGGTTGGAAGGTGTTACCACATGACAATAAGCTCGCCAGGTTGTACTGTAAACAACGAAAGTATAATGCAATGTTTCATGTCGTTGTGTTGCTGTTTCTCTAAAGTCTCGGTTGTGATTGACGCGATCGTCTCTTCCTTTTACCATCTGCAACTTTTTTTGAAACCATATTTTAACTTAATTGTTTTTTTTTAACCTAGCGAATTTATTGCCATGTGGCAATCTCTTCCAACCAACCAGAAATATATTTTTTATAGGCCCTAAGTGTTAACCAGACTGGAATCCTATTTAAAAATAAATCTGCGTTCCAGCAGGGATCTAACCCGCAGCCTCCGGATCTGCAGACATGTGTGTTACGACCAGGCCACGGAGGTCGTCTTACGGTATTATATTTTAGTTGTATACAGTACAACCTGATGGGTTTATTGTCACGTGATAATCTTTTCCAATCAACTTGAAAAATGTTAAACAGGTCTTAAGTGAAAACTAGACTGGAATATTTTTTATAAAAATCTGGGTTCCAACGGGAATTGATCCCGTAACCCTCGGGCCGGGAGATAGACGTCTTACCAAGTAGGCCACGGAGGTCACCACGGAGTGTTATCCATAATGATAAATTTGAATTTTGTCGTGTAGAAACCATTACATTTTGAGATTATTTTTTATATAATTATGCATTTAATCTGTTTCCGGATTGAAACTGTAAAATTTTACTCATGTTGAATTTGAATGAAACTAAACTCAGAGGCAGTTTATATCTTATGGACAGAAAGCTTTATATAAACTTTTAATAAACAATTTTTTTACATAGCAACAGTGGGTGAGTGTGACATGTAAATCTAATAATTGAATGCTAATACTATAAATGTTGGGAGACTCAAACATTCACACTAATTATTAACTAGTATAAAGTGAGTGAGAGTGATATGTGAATCTAATAATTGAGTGTTAATATTATAAATATTAGAATATTCAAATATTCACACTCATTATAAACTAGTGTAGTGAGTGAGTGTAATATGTGAATCTAATAATTGCGTGTTAATATTATGAATGTTAGAATATTCAAATATTCACACTTATTATACGAGTATGTTAAACTAGTATAAAGTGAGTGAGTGTGATGAATCTAATAATTGAGTGTTAATATTATAAATATTAGAATATTCAAATATTCACACTCATTATAAACTAGTGTAGTGAGTGAGTGTAATATGTGAATCTAATAATTGCGTGTTAATATTATGAATGTTAGAATATTCGAATATTCACACTTACTCGTATTATATGTTAAACTAGTATAAAGTGAGTGAGTGTGATGTGTGAATCTAATAATTGAGTGTTAATATTATAAATATTGGAATATTCAAATATTCACACTTATTATATGTTAAACTAGTATTAAGTGAGTGAGTGTGATGTGTGAATCTAATAATTGAGTATTAATATTATAAATATTAGAATATTCAAATATTCACACTTATTATATGTTAAACTAGTATTAAGTGAGTGAGTGTGATGTGTGAATCTAATAATTGAGTGTTAATATTAGAATATTCAAATATTCACACTTATTATATGTTAAACTAGTATTAAGTGAGTGAGTGTGATGTGTGAATCTAATAATTGAGTGTTAATATTATAAATATTAGAATATTCAAATATTCACACTCATTATAAACTAGTGTAGTGAGTGAGTATAATATGTGAATCTAATAATTGCGTGCTATTGTAATATTATGAATGTTAGAATATTCAAATATTCACACTTATTATATGTTAAACTAGTATAAAGTGAGTGAGTATGATGTGTGAATTTAATAATTGAGTGTTAATATTATAAATATTAGAATATTCAAATATTCACACTCATTATAAACTAGTATAGTGAGTTAGTGTAATATGTGAATCTAATAATTGCGTGCTATTGTAATATTATGAATGTTAGAATATTCAAATATTCACACTTATTATATGTTAAACTAGTATAAAGTGAGTGAGTGTGATGTGTGAATCTAATAATTGAGTGTAAATATTATAAATATTAGAATATTCAAATATTCACAAGGACCTCAAGAGCCATCTGAAGACGGCGACCAGCTCGATCCACCTTGAGTGACGATGCGTAGCATGCCGCATCGTCAGCAAAGAGTGCGAGCTTACAGTTTGGGGCAGACACTTCCATCGTGTTCATTCTTATAATATTTACCGTATTCCACTTGTTTCAATAGGAGTAGCTGAATACCATATTATCTGCCGTTAACTATCTAAAAGTTATTGTTGTGAAAGTAAGCGAGAGAATTCTTAAGTTATCAAATGCCACACATGATAACAGAAGCGCCCTTGGATTGCTTTTTGCCACTGAATGGCATCATACAAATACATTTTATGTTATATAATCACATTAGTGCGTGGACGCACGTTCGGTTATTGATACGTCATGTTGAGAGTCACTGGTTTTCAGAACAATATTTACTGAAACAAATCAAGGGTCAGCATGGTAATCTAATGTCAACTTGTGAGTCGTATTGTGAAGCCCAGTGGTTGTAAACCTTATGTAACTGCTGCACATAATCACGGTTATATGATTCAATTACGTAGGTTAAAAAATACACAAAAAAGCCCCAAGGAAGAAATTACATACAATAAAAAAATTGTAACTTGTTTCGTCAAACGTCGCTTATTCCACTTTATATAATAGTATAATTCTACTGGTTTCAAAGTTTTCACCTGATGATGAGGGGAAAGCCTTGAAACCGGTAGGGTTATACCGATACATAAAGTGGAATAAACAAATCGTATACTTTAAACCTCCACAGTGTTAATGCCTTAACCATAAATAAAAATTAAAATAAAATATAATAAATATTACACGTGGAATAAATTTCACAAAGAAAAAAATACACACTGAATAAATTTCCCAAAGAAAAAAGTACATACGGAATAAATTTCGAAAAGAAAAATATACATGCAGAATAAATTTCACGTAGAAAAAATTACATACGGAATACATCTCGAAATGAAAAAAAATTACCTACGGAATAAATTGCACAAAAAAAAAATTACATGCGGAATAAATTTCACAAAGAAAAAATTGCAAACATTCAAAATTTCACACTGAATTAATTACACATTTTAACACAAGCTATGCAATAATTCGTATATACAGGGTCTTTCAAATTGACCGTTTTTTTTAATTCTTGGATAAAATACAGATGGCGTCGCGAACTTGCCTGGGTCTTGTGACACTTGAGAAGTGTAATATATGGCATTTATAAAAGTGGAGTCATATACAATACAACAACGCGTTCAAATTGTTAAATTATTTTATGAAAATAGGCGTTCAGTGAAAAATGTTTTTAGAAAATATTTACGGGTTACATAATCGTCCACATGAAAGCACTATCAATCGAATTGTTAAAAAAATTCAAGGAACTGGTTCGGTGGAAGATAAAAGAAAAGAAAGATATAGCCGTAGCGGTCGTTCACAAGAACATATTTTAAAATATTTGAAATGAATATTAGGAAGCAGAAATATGTTGTTTCTATTTATAGACACGTGTGCACCTGCAGCGCTCATGGTCAAGGTTACACGAGCCCTGTAATACGATGCAATCGGTGGGAAATTTAGCGAATCAGAGGAAGGCAGACTGTATAGGCAGGTCAATCTGTGCTTGTGTTTTATAGGATTTTATTTATTTATTTATTATTACACATGACAAGAAATATACACAATTTGAGAAAAAAACAACAGGTAATTTGATTTGGACATATAATTTTAACGGATCTGGGTTTGTTGCCTTTCATTTGTCGTATCCCCAGTAAACTAGGCTTTTGCCTGTATCTCACTGAGGATATTTAACATGAAAAAATAAATCGATACTTCTTTCCGATTTTTGATAACACAAAAAAACCCCGTTGCACGCTCTGATCAACCTGACAAACAGTGACACTCAACTACAACTGGAAACATCTTGCGAAACTCAACTCCTCACACATTATCACTCCAGAAAGACCAAAAATATTCATCCCACAATATACTGCACACAATCATAAGAATAAAAATCAAAACAAATTCAAAACAAAAAAAAAAAAGAAGAAAAAAAGAAAAACACACAGAAACACAAATACAAAAACAACCAAAATTAAAACAACAAGAAGAGACCCACATTCACGAGCTCACATAAATCCTTTCCACTCGTCATTCATCCTGAAAGCCCAAGTACTCAAAATCCTGTCGCAATAACAACCACGCTCCGATCGACTGTCTAAATGGTTTTCCTACCTTTACTTTTATTAAAGTCGGCACGCCATTGTATGTAATGGGAGCCAAATAGGATATCGATGATATAGTGGACAGTCACATCCACGAAAACTTATCTGACGAAGAATTATCCGGTGAAGAAGAGGTAAACTTAATCCATCCAATTCCAACAAAAGAAGATGCTATGAGGCATATTGAGGGCCTTACCATATAAAAGCTACTTTTCTAGTATTGAAAACGTAGAAGACGAAACTTTCTTATCGATTTATAAGATGGAAAGACCTGTAAACCAGCACAAAAATATGTACCAAACCGATTTGCGTGATTATCTAAATAAAAAATAATTTTCAATTTTTCATTTTTTTTTCTAACCCCGAATCTACGTTTCCTTCTAATTACGGTTTTTTTATCAGTCCCTTCAAAAATGTAAAAACGGGGTTTCACTGTACTTCAGTATGAAATTACGAATGTGTGTAATTTTCTATTTGTGTAATTTATTAATTTTTTATTCATGATATTATTATCTGTGTAATATTTCCACTTAATTTTTTTTTATTGTATAACATTCCTTGCTAGTCAATATTAAATTGAATTTTTTGCATTTTTCAATCCTTCATATCAAAAACGTTATTAGACCGTTGAAATAAATTATCATGCCGACATTTCGAAAACGTCGCAGTTTTCCTCTTCAGGGCTTACTTTCGGAATAAAATGTCGCAATACCACATATTGCGTGATGGTGTGTAAATAAATAAATGAATTAATATTTTCTCGATGCTACAGTTGACGACCCCTTTAGTTGTTGCATTCCAAGTACCGGGTGGCGGCTGGTGACCGGTGACTTTAGTCAATTCTTACTACCCACCCCACTATCTCTCCACATCGCAGCAGCACATTCGTGTTTAGATAATAATGTACAATTTCATTTATTTATTATTATTTTTAGTTCAACAATATGATAAAATAATGAAGATAAATTAATATTAACAGCCATTAAGTTGAATGATCCGATAAATAATTATGATACATTGTAGAAAATACTCGAGTTTAGAAAAATAATTACAATGCGTTGGAGAAAATATTAGAGGTCAGAAAAATAATTACGATATATTGGAGGAAATACTCGAGTCAAGAAAATTAATGACGATACATTGGAGAAAATACTAGACTTGAGAAAAATAATTAAGACACATTGGAGAAAATACTAGAGTCAAGAAAAATAATTACGATACACTGGATGAAATACTCGAGTTAATAAAAATAATTACGATACGCTGGAGAAAATACTCGAGCCAAGAAAAATAATTACGATACATTGGGGAAAATACTAGAGATGAGAAAAATAATTAATACACATTGGAGAAAATACTACAGTCAAGAAAAATAATTACGATACGCTGGAGAAAATACTCGAGTCAAGAAAAATAATTACGATACACTGGAGAAAATACTCGAGTTAAGAAAAATAATTACGATACATTGGGGAAAATACTAGAGTTGAGAAAAATAATTATGACACATTGGAGAAAATACTAGAGTCAAGAAAAATAATTACGATATACTGGATAAAATACTCGAGTTAAGAAAAATAATTACGATACGCTGGAGAAAATACTCGAGTCAAGAAAAATAATTACGATACATTGGGGAAAATACTAGAGTTGAGAAAAATAATTAATACACATTGGAGAAAACACTAGAGTCAAGAAAAATAATTACGATACGCTGGAGAAAATACTCGAGTCAAGAAAAATAATTACGATACACTGGAGAAAATACTCGAGTTAAGAAAAATAATTACGATACATTGGGGAAAATACTAGAGTTGAGAAAAATAATTATGACACATTGGAGAAAATACTAGAGTCAAGAAAAATAATTACGATATACTGGATAAAATACTCGAGTTAAGAAAAATAATTACGATACGCTGGAGAAAATACTCGAGTCAAGAAAAATAATTACGATACGCTGGAGAAAATACTCGAGTCAAGAAAAATAATTACGATACGCTGGAGAAAATACTCGAGTCAAGAAAAATAATTACGATACATTGGAGAAAATACTCGAGTCAAGAAAAATAATTACGACACGCTGGAGAAAATACTCGAGTCAAGAAAAATAATTACGACACGCTGGAGAAAATACTCGAGTCAAGAAAAATAATTACGATACATTGGGGAAAATACTAGAGTTGAGAAAAATAATTAAGACACATTGGAGAAAATACTAGGGTCAAGAAAAATAATTACGACACGCTGGAGAAAATACTCGAGTCAAGAACAATAATTACGATACGCTGGAGAAAATACTCGAGTCAAGAACAATAATTACGATACGCTGGAGAAAATACTCGAGTCAAGAAAATTACTTTTCAAAACAATTTTAATTCACGGAGAGTTTAAATTTAATGTGTCTACCATGTGTAGGGCTTCCAATAAGAAAAAAAAACGACAGTTTGAAGATATTTGTCCAAATGTACTCCATGCTCGTTTTGTCCTGCATACTATTTCCTCCGATATACTACCTACAAAGGAAATAAGTTGGTACGAATGCACGTGAACTAGTTTCAGCTGCTTCCCATGTACAATTATATATTTAGGGGCTGCAAAGCTGTACATGATATATTTCCGTTTAAGCAATCTTGAGGATACTTCTGTAGGTCAACATCTCAAAATGATCGATCCTACGTTATGTTTCCTGGTTCAATATCCATGCCTCCAATCCATAGAAGATAATTCAGAAAATGGATACATTTTTTATTATTTTTATCCACTTTGCACGGATCTCTCCTGTTACGCAAAGATGGTCTGCTTCTAGTTAACTTATTCGTTAGGAAGAATATCAGCCAGGATTTTTCTCATACTGCTAGACGGTACCGAGACTATATCCACAGTGTCATTCAGTTGGTTCAATATCTCTATACCACGCGTGACTGAGTGTTTAGCCATGATATTCGTCCTGTAAGTTGGTATGTAGAACAGAGGGTGATTCCTCGGACGGCTATAGGGGACATATCAATTTAGTCCTTTTAGTATCGCGGGATAGTTAAAGCTACTTTGAAAAGTTTTTACTAGGAATATCGCAATGGATTCTTGCCTTCTTGTTTCGAGGCTTCTACGAGTATAGTTACATTCCGTGAAAAGTTGACATGGTGAGCATATTTTGGGTCCTACCAACTACGCCACGGAGGTCTTCGAAGATGTCACCTACAAAGGAAATAAATGAGTCCAAATACACATCTACGATTATTGGTTTTGCAAAGCTGTTCATTATTTCTTTCCGTCCAAGAAACCCTTAATCTAACAGCATCTATAGCATATTTTTGTCTGAGTTATTAACGTTCGTAACTTAACGATTCTTATATTAGGTGTTAACATAAGTTGTGTCCGTTTTTTTTTTCAATTTAAAAATGAGCACCAAAAGTAAAACAAAATGGTAAAGTTTATACGTCATTCGAAAGAAAATTTTCTGCTCTACAGGATATTGTGTTTGCTTTTACGTTACATATATTATTTTATTTGATTACAAACCTTCAAAATGGAATGTCAAGAAGACGAAAGTGAGCGTTTTCGACACCTCCTTCTGTTCGCGTTCAATCGAGGAAATAAAGCTGCCAAAGCTGCTCGCGATATTTGCGAAGTGTACGGTGAAGATGCTATAAATGAAAGGACAGCTCGTCGATGGTTTTTGCGTTCCATAGACGGTAGTTTTGACCTGAAAGACATAGAGTGTTCCGGACGACCAGTGGACTTCGATGATACATCATTCGAAAGAAAATTTTCTTCTCTACAAAATATTGTGTTTGCTTTTACGTTACATGTATTATTTTATTTGATTACAAGCCTTCAAAATAGAATGTCAAGTAGACGAAAGTGAGCGTTTTCGACACTTCCTTCTGTTCGCGTTCAATCGAGGGAATAAAGCTGCCAAAGCTACTCGCGATATTTGCGACGTCTACGGTGAAGATACTATGAATTAAAGGACAGCTCGTCGATGGTTTTTGCGTTCCATAGACGGCAATTTCGACCTGAAAGACATGGAGCGTTCCGGACGACCAGTGGACTTCAATGAGGACCGCTTAAACCATATTATTCATGAAGATCCAATTTTAATTTATTTTTAGTGCTCATTTTTTAATTGAAAAAAAAAACGGACACACCTTATGTTAACGCCCAATAGATTTTCCCCTTATTTTTTAGATCCGGATCTGTTCGTATTTTTTTATAAATTTAAATGTATCAAATCTGATAAATTTATCAAAAAATGACAACTGTTACTAACAACAATATTACGTCATTTTTGTTATGGTAACATTAAAATTATCTGCAAAATAAGGAATATTTAAAACATAATATAATAGAACTGGAAAATATTAAAAACACATACACAAACAAAGCTAATATAACAATATTTTTTTTAATTATCATTTATATAATTTTATTATAAAATCATTTATAACAATGTAACGCGGATGTTGAGAATCGTGTGGATTAACAGAAAACAAGTATTTAAAAAAATATTTTTATCTCTGTCAAACAACGAAGTGATAACAAGAGTGGATTCCTTTTGAAAAATCTGGATACTAATGGAAATCGAATCCGCAATCTCCGGTCTGGAAAACTAGCTTACACACTAGGCCACGAAGGTCATCAAAAAGGTTCTGTTGTGTTCATTCCGTCTTCTTCAATGAAATACGCGTTGGACTTCCATATGGAAGGTCGCCAGTTCGAACCCCACGCTGTGCTACTCCCCTCGAGTGACACAGACATTTTTCCGTCTAGTATTCGTGGGTTTAAGGATACTTCGTTAATATACAATGATGAGGTGGCTGACAATGGGGAGGTGGCGACAATGAAGAGGTAGTGACAAGGAGGAGGTGGCTGATAATTGTGAGAATTATGAGGTAGTGACAATTAATAGGGGGCTGACAATGGTGAGGTGGTGACAATTATGAGGTAGTGACAATGATGACAATAAAGAGGGGCTGACAATGGGGAGGTGGCGACAATGAAGAGGTAGTGACAAGGATGAGGTGGCTGATAATAGTGAGAATTATAAGGTAGTGACAATTAATAGGGGGCTGACAATGGGGAGGTGGGGACAATTATGAGGTAGTGACAATGATGACAATAAAGAGGTGGCTGACAATGGGGAGGTGGTGACAATGGCGAGGCCTTGAATTGTTTTATACACGTTTTTTTTTTGTTCCGTTATGTTTGGTGAGGTGAGGTGGGGACAATGAAAAGGTAGTGACAAGGATGAGGTGGCTGATAATTGTGAGAATTATGAGGTAGTGACAATTAATAGGGGGCTGACAATGGGGAGGTGGTGACAATTATGAGGTAGTGACAATAAAGAAGTGGCTGACAATGGTGAGGTGGGGACAATGGTGAGGCGTTGAATTGTTTTATACATGTTTTTTTTGTTCTGTTATGTTTGGTGAGGTGAGGTTGTGACAATGAAGAGGTAGTGACAAGGATGAGGTGGCTGATAATTGTGAGAATTATGAGGTAGTGACAATTAATAGGGGGCTGACAATGGTGAGGTGGTGACAATGATGACAATAAAGAGGTGGCTGACAATGGGGAGGTGGTGACAATGGTGAGGCGTGGAATTGTTTTATACACGTTTTTTTTGTTCTGTTATGTTTGGTGAGGTGACGTTGTGACAATGAAGAGGTGGCTGACAATGGGGAGGTGGTGACAATGGTGAGGCGTTGAATTGTTGTATACACGTTTTTTTCTGTTCTGTTATGTTTGGTGAGGTGAGGTTGTGACAATGAAGAGGTGGCTGACAATGGGGAGGTGGTAACAATGGTGAGGCGTTGAATTGTTTTATACACGTTTTTTTTTTGTTCTGTTATGTTTGGTGAGGTGAGGTTGTGACAATGAAGAGGTAGTGACAAGGACGAGGTGGCTGATAATTGTGAGAATTATGAGGTAGTGACGATTAATAGGGGGCTGACAATGGTGAGGTGGTGACAATTATGAGGTAGTGACAATGATGACAATGGTGAGGTGGCTGACAATGGTGAGGTGGTGACATTGGTAAGGCGTTGAATTGTTTTATACACGTTTTTTTTTGTTCCGTTATGTTCGGTGAGGTGAGGTGGTGACAATGAAGAGGTAGTGACAAGGATGAGGTGGTTGATAATTGTGAGAATTATGAGGTAGTGACAAATTAATAGAGGGCTGACAATGGTGAGGTGGTGACAATTATGAGGTAGTGACAATGATGACAATAAAGAGGTGGCTGACAATGGTGAGATGGTGACAATGGTGAGGCATTGAATTGTTTTATACACGTTTTTTTTTGTTCTGTTATGTTTGGTCCTTGAACGAATTAGGGAAACCTGTAATGGGCAAAGGACCTGAAAAAAAAATTATAAATGGAGTTTAATGATGAAGTAGTGACAATGATGAGTTGATTCTGGTGAGGTGGTGACAATGATGAAGAAGAAGTCATCTCTTGCATCCAAGATTCCGCCGGAATTAGGTGGACGAAATGAATGTGCTGTATGACATTGGACTAGATAGCAGTTGTTATTTGTCACTGCGGCCGGCGATACCTTATCTGCTCTGCTCTGGCTGGGTTTGAACTCTGACATGGAGCATGTTACGGAGGTAAAATACTCGACACTCGGAGCTTGGAGCCATCAGCTATCAGCTGTAATCGCTGCTTCTCGTTACATTTTTGTGTTATTCTTGGAAAATGTTCTTTCACTTCTCTGTTTTGCGTTTTCGTTGATATTCATTTTTACTGATGATCCATATTTTTAGGGATCCATAATATAAATAATTAAACGATTATTTAAAAAAAAAATGCCGTATAGAGAGCAGACTCTTCTCAATAGTCGGGGTTTGATTAATAAAAATAAAATAATTTAAATAACACCGTTTATAGAGTAGACTCTCTTAAGGGCGCTCTAACTCGGGATTCGATAACCAAAAATAAAATAATGTACATAACGCCGTTTAGAGAGCAGACTCTCTTCCAGGTCGTTATTACTCGGGATTCGATTAATAAAAATAAATTAATTTAAATAACGTCGTTTAGAGAGCAGACTCTCTTAAGGGCGCTCCAACTCGGGATTTGATTAACAAAAATAAAATAATGTACATAACGCCGTTTAGAGAGCAGACTCTCTTAAGGGCGCTCCAACTTGGGATTGGATTAACAAAAATAAAATAATGTACATAACGCCGTTTAGAGAGCAGACTCTCTTAAGGGCGCTCTATCTTGGGATTGGATTAACAAAAATAAAATAATGTACATAACGCCGTTTAGAGAGCAGACTCTCTTAAGGGCGCTCCAACTCGGGATTTGATTAACAAAAATAAAATAATGTACATAACGCCGTTTAGAGAGCAGACTCTCTTAAGGGCGTTCTAGCTCGGGATTTGATTAGCAAAAATAAAATAATGTACATAACGCAGTTTAGAAAGCAGACTCTCTTAAGGGCGCTCCAACTTGGGATTTGATCAACAAAAATAAAATAATGTACATAACGCCGTTTAAAGAGCAGACTCTCTTAAGGGCGCTCCAACTTGGGATTGGATTAACAAAAATAAAATAATGTACATAACGCCGTTTAGAGAGCAGACTCTCTTAAGGGCGCTCCAACTTGGGATTGGATTAACAAAAATAAAATAATGTACATAACGCCGTTTAGAGAGCAGACTCTCTTAAGGGCGCTCCAACTTGGGATTGGATTAACAAAAATAAAATAATGTAAATAACGCCGTTTAGAGAGCAGACTCTCTTAAGGGCGCTCCAACTTGGGATTGGATTAACAAAAATAAAATAATGTACATAACGCCGTTTAGAGAGCAGACTCTCTTAAGGGCGCTCTAGCTTGGGATTGGATTAACAAAAATAAAATAATGTACATAACGCCGTTTAGAGAGCAGACTCTCTTAAGGGCGTTCTAGCTCGGGATTTGATTAGCAAAAATAAAATAATGTACATAACGCAGTTTAGAAAGCAGACTCTCTTAAGGGCGCTCCAACTTGGGATTTGATCAACAAAAATAAAATAATGTACATAACGCCGTTTAAAGAGCAGACTCTCTTAAGGGCGCTCCAACTTGGGATTGGATTAACAAAAATAAAATAATGTACATAACGCCGTTTAGAGAGCAGACTCTCTTAAGGGCGCTCCAACTTGGGATTGGATTAACAAAAATAAAATAATGTACATAACGCCGTTTAGAGAGCAGACTCTCCTCAAAGGCGTTCTAACGCGGGACAAGACGTTTATACCATATACTTTATTTTCCAACATAGTTGGATTCCATGTTGTTCCCGTCAGCAACTTAAAGATACTCGTATATAAGAAGTCGAGATCATAATATTTATGTACCTCTACTAGTTGTCAGAAACGTAAAACCATATACTATATTTTCTAACATAGTTGGATTCCATGTTGTTCCCGTCAGCGACTTAAAGATACTCGTATATAAGAAGTCGAGAGCCTCATCATGGTCACCATAACGCCATGTGCCTATTGGAGTAGGCAGAGAGAACATATATCCACTTTCACTTATGCTTACGTCCATACCCCTCTTCCTCGTACATATTCTCCTCTTATAAAGATTTTCTTCTCATTCAGTTTGATTAATTTGGCCGTGCTACGATTTTATAAGTTTTTTCAAAACTCTCGTGCCTGATGCATCGATACAATAGTAGACGTTGTAATTTATTTGTATCAAACAAATTACAATGTCTACAAACAAGACTCTTGTCTTGTTTCTTTGTGCTCCCCTGAAGATGAGGTGAAAACCTTGAAACCGGTAGGGTTATACCGTTACAAAAAAGTGAAATAAACAGTGTTTGATAAAAATAAATTACAATGTCTTTAAACCTCCACAATGTTAATGCCTTAACTATAAACAACAATAGTAGACAATGAAATTACACTCAACTCCACAAAAGTTGGATTGATTTGTAATTTGTTTAGTCAAACACTGTTTATTCCACTTAATATAATGGTATAATCCTACCGGTAAGAAGGGTTTCCCCTCATCATCAGGGGAGCACTAACAAGACTGAATTACGTTCGAACTAGACAATGAAATTAAACTCAACTCCACAAAAGTTGGATTGATTTGTAATTTGTTTAGACAAACACTGTTTATTCCACTTAACATAATGGTATAATCCTACCGGTAACAAGAGTTTCCCCTCATCACCAAGGGAGCACAAACAAGACTTTTTTTGCACAGTCCATCTAGTTATACGTTAGGGTTATCGCACCTTTCACGTATTTATATTAATAAATGGTTTTTAATCAGCCCAACGGTCAGTGATCTTTAAAAATTATAAAATCCCTAATGCTATATTCAAATAAAAATATATAACCATATAAAAAGGCCCTTCCCGCTATTGTTGCAATAATCAGGTAGATTTGATCTTTTTATGAAAGGAAATGATATTTTTCGTTATATAGTGCAGGCGGCCCTCAACTTTCTCACATGATTGGTTCCTGGAAATGTGTGCGAATGTTGAATGTTCGAAAGTAGAGGGATGTAAAAAAAACATCAAACATTGTATTTCAAAATATTTATTTATCAATAATATATTAAAAATATTTATTTACCAATATACATAATTAAGTTAACGAGGCGTGTTTAAGTGCTTTCAGGTGTTTTCTTTATAAACTTGTCAAGAGTTACAGCATCCGGCGGTAAGTAATACACATCGGGCTTAAGAAAGAGACTGTAGGCCATAATCGGCTAAATTTGGCTTTGTAGAGTGTCGTCTCTGTCATTCATACACGTGTTCCGGCGCGATTTGTCAGTCATTGTCAACTGAACTGTAAGCGAATCGTGCGACAGAGACGACGCTCTATAAAGCCGAAGTTAGCCGATTATGGCTGACAGTCTCTTTCTTAAGCCCGATGTGTATTACTTACCGCCGGGTACTGTAGTTGAATACCACCTTTTTTTTCTTTTCTTGATAAAGAGTTCTATAACATGCTGTGTCTTTCTCAATCGCCCTACGTACGTGAGATATACGTTCTCCATTGGGATCACATTCTTCCATAATAGTCAAAAATTTGTCAATATGCATGAACCATTCATATTTTTTATTGTCAAAGTCTTGACGTTTTATCAGTTTCTTCTTCCTCACTTCCATTGTGTATTTCATTTAACTCTTGTTGCTCAATTAAGTATTCATTTGACAAAGGTACTGAGTGAGATTCAATCAACTCATTAACATCTTCGTTGTTGACGTCCAAGTTTAGTACATTCATTAGGCTAACTATTTCATCTGTGATAGTTTCAGGAGTTTCTTCAGAATTTATAAAATCACTCATCATTTGTTGGCATAATTGTTTCCAGGAACCTTTCATTGTTGACTCTTTTATTTCAGCCCACGAGTATCCAGTATTGTTTATTGCGTTCCATATATTATAGTTCTTCCAAAAAAGTGGGAGCGTGCTGACTGTGATAATTTCTATATAAGAAAGACAGGAAGATCCTTTGAAAAGAAATTTCGTGAACACAAATCCGCCTTAACGCCTCTAATTTATTCTGAAATGGCTAATCATTGTCACCGTGAAAACCATACTTTTTCTATGGATGATGCCATATTCTTACATATCAGTAGTAACGAAAATAAATTGGACAGATTGGAGGTCCTAGAAATTTCTAAGTCAGTACATCGATCCGAACATCTGGTAAATACATATATCCCAAAAATTTCTCCGTTCCTGGCCGAAATCGTCCCAAGCCTCCCTTACCTCTCAGTCCCCAACCCGAATGTCCCCAACCGTTGAAGCGTGTATATCGGTGCCAGTTCGAACAGAATTTAGTCTTGTTTGTGCTCCCCTGAAGATGAGGTGAAAGTTTTGAAACCGGTAGGGTTATACCTTTACAAAAAAAGTAGAATAAACAGTGTTTGATAAAATAAATTACAATACAAAATTTGACTAATTTTTTGGTAGCATCGGCAATAATCGAATCCGATACCGCGCGGAAGACATGAACCAGGCCACAAAGGTCAATTTGATTCAGTACAAAGTGAGTTGAGTAAATCCACCTTGACAAGTACCATATGTGGGATGCCTGTTAGTAGCTCTACCCGTATCAGTCAGATAAGGGAGGTCACGCTCCAAGCCCACAGGTCGCGAGATTACTAAATTACTTGTGATTAAGCAATACATACGCAATACGTTTTGTTCTACCCGGCCTGTGAGAAGTCTCCAATGCAACTGGTTCACTTGATTATTGAATGCAATTTATCCGTAACGAGCATTATAAATGGTGCAGATCCGAGATAAGGGCGTGACAATCGGGGCACAGGCACTAGGCGCGATATCTGAAGGGCACCACAATCTATCGGTAAAAATGGAAAATAGTAAAAGTAATTGAAAAAAATTGTCCAAAAAGCGAAAGAAGATTTAGTAAATGATTAAATAGTTCCAAAAGCGTTAAAATTGCTTTAAAGAACCAAGTACCCTATCAATATTCGTAATATGTTAAAGAAGATTTAGTAAATTATTAAATAGTCTCAAAAGCGTTAAAAATTACTTAAAATAACCAAGTACCCTGTTAATATTCGTAAGTGAAAGAAATATACACTTTTCACTGTACGCTTAGCGTCCAGCACCGTGGCTGGCGGATTTTTTTAGCATAGTAAGGCAAGTGTTAAAAATAAAATAAAGAAGCATTATTTATCTCAATATATTCCTCATTTTAAACTGTCATACGATTCCCATTATAATCCTTATTTTCTTAGAGATTTATCTTTTATTTTCATTTTTGTCAAAAAAAATCCAGTGGTGTTTTAACTAGTATTGTGACCCATAAATTTTAAATGTTTGACTTCTACTCCCAATTATAGTACTGCCCTCATAAGCAAAAATGCAGCTAATGGTAAAAGTACAGTTTTGAGAAAACTGCACTTTTATGTTTTTTATTGCTGCTTAAAAATGTCGTGATTCATAAACAAAAAAGCAGTAAAATGTGATTCATAAGCAAAAACGCAACAAACGCATAGGCACTTGCTAGTTTTGAGAAAACTGCACTTTTATGTTTTTCATTGCTGCTTAAAAATGTCGTGATTCATAAACAAAAACAGCAGTAAAATGTGATTCATAAGCAAAAACGCAACAAACGCATAGGCACTTGCTAGTTTTGAGAAAACTGCACTTTTATGTTTATAACTGCTGCTTAAAAATGTTTTGCTTATGAATCACATTTTATTGTTTTTTTGCTTAGAAGAATCTAGTAATTTGTAAAATTAAAAAAGACATTATGTCGATTTTTGTGTTGAAATAAATGTTTTTCTGTATTTTTTTTAATGGATTATGGTTCAGAATTTGATATGGAATATTGTCTCATACTTAGTTAAATTTCAGATTTTTTCCCGTTAGCTGCGTTTTTGCTTATAACGGCAGAGTACATGTACTTATATCAAATTCTATAATATTATTTAGGTAGTATATTCTCAAATGATGGAAGAGTTAAGAGATATATCGAACGGCGTGTAGCGTTAGGAAACAAAGTCAATGGGGCCCTAAAACATATATACATGAACCGGACAGTATCAAAATCTGCTAAGATAATAATTCACAATAGTATTTATTTGCCAACTTCGATGTATGATACAAAACCGATATACAGTGCAGATGTGAGTGAAAACAGGAAGACCAATGAAAGTATGGTTAGATCAAGTGAATGATATTCAGAAAGAAAGAAAAGCAAAAAGTCAGAGAAATCGTAGAGGTTGTGAGATAAGGTATGGATGTCGAAGAGGTTTAGTATATGTATTGAGTTAAGACATTATGGCACTCTGTTCATTTTGCCTAACCCGACAGAGAAATGGCGTAATGGTATGTATGTTTGTACATTGCTAACCATACGTGTATGTTATGGGTAATCACGTGTAGTATATAACTACTTAAATGTAGGTTTTTATTGAAATAATGTCCACGGGAATTCTTCATTACACGCAATTTGTATTAAATGGTACATAGTTCATAATTTGTATTAAATGGTACATAGTTCATAATTTGTATTAAATGGTACATAGTAATTTATTTTTAACAAACACTGTTTATTCCACTTTTTTGTGACGGTATAACCCTACCGGTTTCAAGGCTTTCACCTCATCTTCAGGGGAGCGCAAACAAGACTCGCGCTCCCCTGAAGATGAGGTGAAAGCCTTGAAACCGGTAGGGTTATACCGTCACAAAAAAGTGGAATAAACAGTGTTTGTTAAAAATAAATTACAATGTCTTTAAACCTCCACAACGTTAATGCCTTAACTATAAACAACAAAATGGTACATAGTTCATAATATGTATTAAATTGTACATAATTCATAATTTGTATTAAATGGTACATAGTTCGTAATATGTATTAAATGGTACATAGTTCATAATTTGTATTAAATGGTACATAGTTCATAATTTGTATTAAATGGTACGTAATTCATAATTTGTATTAAATGGTACATAGTTTATAATTTTATAAAGTAATTTATGTAGCCGATAAGTTTTAAAAAATACTCGTATATATATATTTTTTAAGTCGGAGTAGATTTTAGAATAGCATCACCTGACTCCTTCTGTTCATAATTTGTATTAAATGGTGCATAGTTCACAATTTGTATTAAATGGTACATAGTTCATAATTTTATAAAGTAATTTATGTAGCCGATAAGTTTTTTAAAAAATATATCTTTTTTAAGTCGGAGTAGATTTTAGAAAAGCATCACCCGACTCCTTCTGTTCATAATTAGTATTAAATGGTACATAATTCATAATTTGTATTAAATGGTACATAGTTCATAATTTGTATTAAATGGTACGTAATTCATAATTTGTATTAAATGGTATATAGTTTATAATTTTATAAAGTAATTTATGTAGCCGATAAGTTTTAAAAAATACTCGTATATATATATTTTTTAAGTCGGAGTAGATTTTAGAATAGCATCACCTGACTCCTTCTGTTCATAATTTGTATTAAATGGTGCATAGTTCACAATTTGTATTAAATGGTACATAGTTCATAATTTTATAAAGTAATTTATGTAGCCGATAAGTTTTTTAAAAAATATATCTTTTTTAAGTCGGAGTAGATTTTAGAAAAGCATCACCCGACTCCTTCTGTTCATAATTAGTATTAAATGGTACATAGTTCATAATTTGTATTAAATGGTACATAGTTCATAATTTGTATAAAAATCGTACTTAGTTTATAATTTTATAAAGTAATTTATGTAGCCGATAAGTTTTAAAAAAACATCATTTTTAAGTCGGAGAAGATTTTAGAACAGCATCACCCGACTCCTTCTGTTCATAATTTGTATTAAATGGTACATAATTCATAATTTGTATTAAATGGTACATAGTTCATAATTTGTATTAAATGGTACTTAGTTTATAATTTTATAAAGTAATTTATGTAGCCGATAAGTTTTAAAAAACATTCTTTTTAAATTTTAGAAAATTAACTCCCGACTCCTACTTTAATTATAACTTCACAAAATAATGAACTAACAACAAGACTTCTACTTCTGACTATACCAATAATTATTATAAAATTAAAGCTGATTGATTGGAAGAAATTTCTCTAATGTAATAAATCCATCAGATGAATATATTTGCATGAAAGTGATAAATAAATTTCTTATATTCGTTAGTATAACTTCAAAACGGTTCGGTCTTGTCGATGTGTCATTGGGACCTTACTCGCTTTCAGGTAGTTAGTTTTTTTTACGATTAGCCCTTCGCAGGGTTTGTTGACAAGTTGAAACAAGAATTAAATAAACATCTGGGGGGATTGGAGAAATGCGACACATGTTGCATTATGGGTTATTTTCCGAGAAAAAATCAACAACAATATTTTTTATGGGATGTAAAGACGCGTTTACATGTGGGATATCGAACGTTGTATAGTGATAGGAAACAAATTTAATGGGACACAAAAACATATGCATATACTCAAATAGGACAGCATCAAAATCTGATTTGTATACAAATTTGAATATCATAATGTGAAGTTATAAATAAATAAATATTGGTTTATTGATAGCAACATAACATAGTATGTACTCGTACATAATATATTTAAATACATTTCAAAAACACATAAATTGCAGAAAATATATTTAAGAGAGAAGCTATCAAAATGTCTGGGCTCATCTAATAACATCCCCTCGGCCAAGATACACTCCACCAATATAGGGCGAGCCCAGCCACGGGGATACCAGATGTTTTTCAGCATTTAAGAGAGAAGCTATAAAAATGTCTGGGCTCATCTAATAACATCCCCTCGGCCAAGATACACCCCACTATTATAGGGCGAGCCCAGCCACGGGGACACCAGATGTTTTGCAGCATTTAAGAGAGAAGCTATAAAAAATGTCTGGGCTCATGTAATAACCTCCCCTCGGCCAAGATACACCCCACCAATATAAGGCGAGCCCAGCCACGGGGACACCAGATGTTTTTCAGCATTTAAGAGAGAAGCTATCAAAATATCTGGGCTCATGTAATAACATCCCCTCGGCCGAGATACATACACCCCACCAATATAGGGGGAACCCAGCCACGGGGACACCAGATGTTTTTCAACCCATACCCTTAATGAAATGAAATCATGTGACTCCCTTGTTACGATAATTTGATGGAAGAGTTACGGAGGATATCGAAAGGCGTTTAGCGAAAGAAAATAAAGTCAAGATAAATATATAATGCTGATGCGGAAAGGCGTGGATAATATGAATGGTTCAAGTTAATGAAATTTTGAAATCGTAATAGTTGTATGAGAAGGTGTATGGATGTAGAAGAGACTAAAGATGTCTGTCGACATAAGACAGTCTGGCGTTTTGTCCTCTCTGCCTACCCCGACAGGGAAACGTATCGACGGTACGTACATGTTATGTATGAAAGTTACGATCGATATTTTTGCACACTTATCCATGGTTTTAAAATAACTGGCGCTCTGTCCTCTCTGTCTACCCCAAAAGGAAAATACAGTAATGGTATGTAAGTATGCACGTTACATTTGATTTTTTTGCACATTTATCTATGGTTTTAAAATATTTCAAAATTTAGCGTTCTGTCCTCTCTTCCTATCACGATAGGAAAATGGCAAGATGGCATATGTACAAGTATACCATGTATGATATGTAAGTTGCATATGATATATTTGCACACACAGGATTGATATATGATTTTAAAATATTTCAAATCAATAAAAATATGTGTTTCGAGGGTTGGGTCCTTTTCGCATGTACTCGTATACGTTCTATTGCTTTTCGCATATACTCGTATAGGTTCTATTGCTTTTCGTATATACTCATACGTTATATTGCTTTTCGCATATATTCGTATACGTTCTATTGTTTTTCGTATATACTCGTATACGTTCTATTGATTTTCGCATATACTTGTATACATTCTATTGCTTTTCGTATGCGTTCTATTGTTTTTCGTATATGCTCGTATACGTTCTATTGTTTTTTGCATATACTCGTAAACATTCTATTGGTTTTCACATATATTCGTATACGTTCTGTTGCTTTTCGTATACATTCTTATACGTTCTATTGAAATAAAGCACTTGAACCTTTAAGTACAATTCATTGCTTTTTCTATGTGTAAAATAAATAACATATAATATATGTAAATGCACCTTTATAATATTTGACTTAGACAAATGTTTTTAGGGGTAGGTGTTTCTTTTTATGGTGGACCTGCTATTTTAAAAAAATCAGCTGACCATGCTAAGAAACAAGTCCTGCGGGACATGCACCTATATACGAGTATATGTTGAAGTTACTTTGAAAATAGTACTGCTACATACATATATTAACGACATGTCCTCTGCGGGATAGGCAGAGAAAACAGATCTTTACACTTTTATACCCATAGATGAAATTATCGCCTCTTCCATATTTATACATCTTGTCATGCATAATTTAATTACATTTTCGTTGTATACATTATAAAGTGGAGGAATTATTGCCATGCGGCAATATATTCCAGCCGACCAAAAAATTGTTTTAGAGACCTTAAGTGAAAACTAATCTGAAATCTTTAAAAAAAAACTCGGTTCCTACGGGAATTGAACCCAACAGATCTTATCAACTGGACCATGGAGGTTGTACTTCGTATAGAGCAAGGGTGACCAACCCGCGGCCCGCTGGGCATCTACTTGTGGCCCGCGGAGCATATGCACACATTTTTTTCTTTTAGTGTACATAAAACCACCAAAAGAACATTATATCGTGCGTAGTTCGTATCATATCCCATATATGGAAGACCCACAATGGCGTCAAGTAGTAAAGACGTTGGACCAAAGAAGAGAAGAGTCACAGAAGAACAGAAGTTTTCAAGACAGATGGACAATAAACTATTTTTTCGTGGAATTTACAATAAAACAAAGCCAATATGCTTGATATGCAATAATTCTGTTTCTGTCTTGAAATAGTATAACATTAAACGGCGTTACGAGGTTAAACATGCAAATAAGTTTGATAAGTACGAAGGGCAATTTTGACAAGACCAAGTAAATGAATTAAAAAGAAAACTTTCTGCACAACGTCGGATATTTACTAGAGCGGCTCAAGAGTCAGCATGCTATGTAAAAGCTAGTTATGCAGTAGCCATGATACTAGCAAAAAAATCGAAGCCATATTCAGATGGTGAAATGGTTAAGGAATCTTTGGAGAGTGTCGTTGAAATTCTGTGCCCAGAAAAGAAAACGGATTTCTCAAAAATAAGCATGTCTCGTCAAACTATTATTAGGCGTGTGGACGACATTGGAAAACATATTGAAGATAATTTGAAAAATCGAGCATCCAAGTTCATATTTTTTGCTCTAGCATTGGATGAAAGCACAGACCTAACAGATACCGCCCAAGTGGCGATTTTTATCAGGGGCATTGATGTCCATTTTAACAAAAATAGAAGAATTAGCGACACTGTATCCACTTAAGGACATTACTTGCTCACGAGATTTGTTAGGAGCTGTTACATCGACATTGAATCGCTTTTTGTTACAAATCAACCACTTATCGGGCTTAACAACAGATGGTGCTCCAGCAATGATTGAGAAACACGAAGGTTGTGTAAAATTGATTGAAAATGAGGCCTGCAAAGTTGGTAATACTTCGATGCTAAATTTTCATTGCATTATTCATCAGGAGAATGTATGTTCCAAGTCCCTTAAAATTGATCATGTCATGAAGGTTGTCATCAAAACAGTGAACTTTATTAAGTCGAAGGGGTTGAATCACCGTTAGTTCCAAGAGTTTCTCAAGTCTTTGGATTCAGAGTATAATGACGTTACATTTTATGCAGATGTAAGATGGCTGACCCGTGCCAAAATGTTGAAAAGAGTGTTTGATTTGAAGCAAGAAATACAATCATTCTTCGCAAGCAAGTCAAAAAGTATCCCAGAATTTGAAGACAAGGAGTGGGTTAGCGACTTTGCATTTCTGGTCGATATATTTAGCCACCTAAATGTTGTTAATACTCGTCTACAAGGAAAAGATCAACTTATTAATAACATGTATGATCTTATTTCTGCATTCCAAATGCAACTTGGGCTTTGGGAACAACAGTTAAAGACAAAAATCTTCACTCACTTTCCTACATTGTTATTGCAGCCAGACGTCTCACACAAATGGCGGAGGATAAATATGCTTCGTTGATATTCGACTTGAACCTGGAATTTGAAAACCGATTTCAAGATTTTAAAAAGCATCTTGTGCTTTTTGCTGCATTTGAAACGTCATTCTCCGTAGACGTGAATTTATTGCCAGGAATTTTACAAATGGAACATTGTCAAATGTGTTGTGATGCACAGTTAAAGGAAAAATTAAATCAGGTTGGTTTGGAGAGTTTAACAAAACATATTTGGACAAGGAAAAATTTCCTGCATTTTACAAACATGCTCTATCGATGATTTCGCTATTTGGAAACACTTACACGTGCGAACAGCTTTTTAGTCGAATTAAGCATATTAAATCTCAAATGAGAACACGAATCACTGATGAGCATTTGGAAAACTGTTTGCGTGTAGCAACAACATCAATCATTATCAATATTGATGCACTTACTCGTAGTTTTGACAAACAAAATCAGACGTCTCACTAAAATTTATTATATTTTGTTTATTATTATTTTTTGTATTGCCTAACTCTAATCTAATAAATATGTTTGATTCTCATTTTTGTTATATCTTCTTAAAAAACAACACATTTCTTGTTTGCTTTGAATAATAAAAGAAATTTTGTTGTATGGCCCGGTAGGAAATCTCATTTCTAAAATCTGGCCCGGCTGCTGAAAAGGTTGGCCACCCATGGTATAGAGTATGAGTTTATATGTTTTAGTACATACATACATACCATCATACCATCTCCTTATAGGTAGAGAGAGCGTCAGACTTTCTTATCTTGACACACATATTTAGCCTCCGTCACATCCATAAACCTTCTTCGATTTCTCTGACTTCCTACATTTCCTTCTTTTAAAATTTAATTCACTTGATTGAACCATACTTTCTTTGATCTTCCTCTCACAGACTTTCCATTCACATTTGCATATATATAATATGATATATTTGTTTTGTTAATCTTTCTTCTTTCATTCGTTCTGCATGCCCAAACCATTTCAGCGTGCTCTTTTTCATCTTACTTAACACACCAGTCTTAAGCTTACATTCATCCCTAATCCCTTCGTATTCTGTCAAACATTGTGACTCCGTATATTCTTCTCAATGCACGCATTTGTGTTTAAGTACCACATTAGATTTGTTTCCTATTACTGCACACCGTTCATTATCTCTCGTAATTCTTGTATTCTACAACCTGGCAGCCTTATTGTCATGTGGAAATGTCTTCCAGTCAAGCAGAAAGAGGGTTTAAAGAAAAACCAGACTGGAACCCTTAAAAAAAATGGGTTCGAACAGGAGTCGGACCCACAAAATCCGGATTGGGAGACAAGCGTCTTACCAACTAGGCCACGAGGTCATCCTTAATTTCTCCCATCATCTTAAAAAATATTGCTCAATAGTAGAATTCGTTTTTTTTTAATTAAATAAATAAATAATTATTCTCTGGTCACCCTATTGAAAACACGTGTGGCAGAGTGTTGCAGTGTTGTTTTGGAAACAAAAGGATCAATTATGGTATGGCCATACAAAAGAACGAACACATTTACCAGCAAACCCTCGAAGATCAGACTTGAAGTGCCAACCATTTAACACTCAAAGACCCGATCGAAATTATGGCAACCTTGCCCCAGTGCCCGCCCGACTGGTTTTTGAGAAATTCTGCTTTTTGTGAAGAGTTTACTAAAATTGCTATATATACGAGACCACGTAACTTGCTTCATTTACTTTTGGTTGGAAGAGATTGCCCCTGGCAATAATTCCGCCAGATTGTATTGCAATAAAAGTATTAAATAAATAAATATATATTATAATTGCAAATGTTAAAAATATTGTAATGAAACGTTGTATATTATTTATAGTTAATGCATTAATATTGTGGAGGTTTAAATACATTGTAATTTGTTTTATCAAACACTGTTTATTCCACTTTTTGTAACGGTATAACACTACCGGTTTCAAGGCTTTAACCCCATCTTCAGGGGAGTACAAACAAGACTGAATTATGTTCGAACTGGTACCGACATACACACTTCTAACGGTAAAAAATCGGGTTGGGGACTGTGGGTGGAGGGAGGGAAGATACGGTTTCAAGGCTTTCCCCCCATCATCAGGGGAGCACAAACAAGACTTAATTCTGTTCGAGCTGGTACCGACATACACACTTTTAACGGTAAACATTCGGGCTGGGAGATTGTGGGTGGAGGGAGGTAGGAGACGGTTTCAAGGATTTCCCCTCATCATCAGAGGAGCACAAACAAGACTGAATTCTGTTCGAACTGGTACCGACATACACACTTCTAACAGTAAACATTCGTGTTGAGGACTGTGGGTGGAGGGAGGGAGGAGACAACCTCAGCGAGCAGCGGCAAAATTCTTGGAATATATGTGTTTGCCAGATGTTCACCCCGATACACTGACTTAGAAATTTCTAGAGCCTCTAATCTGTCTAGTTTATTTCCGTTACTACTAATATTTAAGAATTTGGCATCATCGATAGAAAAAGTATGGTTTTCACGGTGACAATGATTAGCCATTTCAGAATAAATTAGAGGATTTGTTAAGGCGGATTTGTGTTCACGGAATCTCTTTTCAAAACATCTTCCTGTCTTTTCTGTGTATAAATTACCACAGTCAGCACATAAGAGTGTATATAGTACACAGCACTAAAGTGTAAAAATTAGTGTAAAAAGCTGGCTTTGTGTGACTTGGAATTGTTATGGTTATTTTGTACCTATATGTTTTTCATAAGCAGGACTTTGTTCCATTTATAGGTATGCTTATAGGTGGCGTTAAATAAATGATATTTTATAAGTTTATTTTTTAAAAGTGAATCAATGAGGCTTCCAGGGTAGCCATCATTTGTAGCTATTTTTTTATGGTTATTAATTCCTTTTTAAAATTGTCGTCGGTTAAGGGGACACTGAGCAATCTATGAAGCATAAATTTGTACATTTACTTAAAATGGTTTAATAATTTAGTTAACTATGGATATTTTGCCATTGATTTAGTTAACTATGGATATTTAGCCATTGATTTAGTTATCTATGGATATTTTGCCAGTGATTTAGTTAACTATGGATATTTTAGCATTGATTTAGTTAACTATGAATATTTTGTCATTGTTTTAATTAACTATGGATATTTTGCCATTGATTTAATTAACTATGGATAAATGATTAATTATGGACAACTAATAATTTAGTTAACTATGGATATTTTGCCATTGATTTAGTTAACTTTGGATATTTTACCATTGATTTAATTAACTATGGATAAATTATTAACTATGGACAACTAATAATTTAGTTAACTATGGATATTTTGCCATTGATTTAGATAAGTATGGATATTTTTCCATTGATTTAATTAACTATGGATATTTTGCCATTAATTTAATTAACTATAATTTAGTTAATTTTGAATATTTTGCCATTGATTTAGTTAACTTTGGATATTTTGCCATTGATTTAATTAACTATGGATAAATTAATTACTATGGACAACTAATAATTTAGTTAACTATGGATATTTTGCCATTGATTAAGATAAGTATGGATATTTTTCCATTGATTTAATTAACTATGGATATTTTGCCATTAATTTAATTAACTATGGGTAAAATATTAACTATGGACAACTAATAATTTAGTTAATTATGGATATTTGGCCATTGATTTAGATAAGTATGCATATTTTTCCATTGCTTTAGTTAACTATGGATATTTTGCCATTGATTTAGTTAACCATGGATATTTTGCCATTGATTTAATTAACTATGGGTAAATTATTAACTATGGACAACTAATAATTTAGTTAACTATGTATAAATTGGTAGCACAACACCAAACTCATTCTCTTTGTGGAGAGCCATATTAGATTCCTTACACATCTACCGGGTCTCACTTCTCTTCTTCTCTCTTAGCACATAGCTTGCCAGTTCTGCAGGGTTTTTCTTTTTCATCAGTTGATGGAATATGTACGTGTCAACCCATGTTTAGATATACGTTCTCCGATATTGACAACCAGTTTAGAGGTTCTTACATAGCCCTTATTCTAATAGAACCCGGAGACTGGTATGTCTCCAGATTCTTATATCGAAATCTTTAAGATCTGACATTTAACTGCAGATAGATGACGCGATGTCAGAATTCATGCACAGGGTGTCGCAAAAAAATATATCCACACGGGTGTCATAAAAAAATGTATCCACACTTTAATAGCTGGTAACTTGCTGATTTTTTTTGTTTTAATATGGGACCGGGACTCAACGCAAATCTTGTTTATCACGTGAAAACACGAGACCGGGACTCAACGCAAATCTTGTTTATCACGTGAAAACACGAGACCGGGACTCAACGCAAATCTTGTTTATCACTTCAAAACACGGGACCGGGATTCAACGCAAATCTAGTTTATCACTTGAAAACACGGGACCGGGACTCAACGCAAATCTAGTTTATCACGTGAAAATACGGGACCGGGATTCAACGCAAATCTTGTTTATCACTTCAAAACACGGGACCGGGACTCAACGCAAATCTAGTTTATCACGTGAAAATACGGGACCGGGACTCAACGCAAATCTTGTTTATCACTTCAAAACACGGGACTGGGACTTAACGCAAATCTAGTTTATCACTTCAAAACACGGGACCGGGACTCAACGCATATCTTGTTTATCACTTCAAAACACGGGACTGGGACTCAAAGCATATCTTGTTTATCATTTCAAAACACGGGACCGGGACTCAACGCAAATCTTGTTTATCACTTCAAAACACGGGACTGGGACTCAAAGCATATCTTGTTTATCATTTCAAAACACGGGACCGGGACTCAACGCAAATCTTGTTTATCACTTCAAAACACGGGACCGGAACTCAACGCAAATCTTGTTTATCACTTCAAAACACGGGACCGGGATTCAACGCAAATCTAGTTTATCACGTGAAAACACGGGACCGGAACTCAACGCAAATCTAGTTTATCACTTCAAAACACGGGACCGGGATACAAAGCGTTAAGAGATTTTGCCAGATTTAGATAGTTTACTTCTCACGAGAATAAACAAGATGGGAATATCTATCATGGGTCGTGCGTAGACGGGCCACTGCGTGGTGGTGAGTCACCTTTACATAATGGGTATTGTGGATAATCCCGGCTGTAAGTGTGGTCTGGATGATGTAACTGTAGACCATGTATTTTTCGGTTGTCCTTTACGAGACATATTTGATTTTCTAAAAGCCATATCATTTTAGCGCCATGTCATTATGTTTAAAAACTTGATATAATTTTCCTTTCAGATTTCTATTTTATAACATCGTCTTATGTTTTGCCTCTGTATCAAAAGATTGCCGCGCTAACAGAAAATCTTACTATATTAATCTGTTCTATATTTTTTATTTGGATAATAAATCTGATGCTTATACATAACGTCCAGGAACTAGTAAACGTGATTGAGTGTTTACATTATGATAAACAGATTGTTTATGATTGTCAGTGTGGCCAGTAATGCTGATGCCTTCATATTATAGAGATCTGGGGATTCCCCGTTTTATCTGAATCTCAAAACATTGACTAGTATAATATTTATCTTTGTTTCAAGACATAGTATTGACCACACAGGTGCCAGCCATCTCATACCGAAAAATGTTCACACTTTCATAAAAGTGACAGGACAATGCTTGTCCATCTTTTTCAGTTATATCCAAAGCCGTGTTTGCTAATATGCAAACCTAGATATTTGCCTAGGGGTGTCAAGTCAAAACAAAGAAATGGGCATCTAAGAGTATCTAAGAATATTGCTAAAAGGCAAACCTAGAAATTCGCCTTGGGGTGTCAAGCCAAAACAAAAAAATGGGCATCTAAGAGTATCTAAGAATATTGCTAATAGGCAAACCTAGAAATTTGCCTTGGGGTGTCAAGCCAAAACAAAGAAATGGGCATCTAAGAGTATCTAAGAATATTGTTAATAGGCAAACCTAGGTATTTGCCTAAAGGCACCAAGCTAAAAAAAAGAACGAGCAACTTAGATTATCTAAGAATATTGTTAAAAGGCAAACCTAAGCATTTGCCTAGAGGCTCCAAGCCAAAACAAAGGAATGGGCATCTAAAGTTATCAAAGAATATTGTTAATAGGCAATCCTAGGCATTTGACTAGGGGCGCCAAGCCAAGGAAAAAAAAGAATGTGCATCTATGGTTATCTAAGAATATTGTTAATAGGCGAAACAAACAAATGGGTGTCTAAGATTATTTAAAAATATTGCTAATAGGCAAACCCAGGTATTTGCCTAAGGGCGCCAAGTCAAAACAAAGGAATGGGCATCTAAAGTTATCTATGAATATTATTAATAGGCAAACCTAGACATTTGACTAGGAGCACCAAACCAAAAAAAAAAGAATAGGCATCTAAGGTTATCTAAGAATATCGTTAATATGCAAACCTTGGGGTGCCAAACCAAAACAAAATAACGGGCATCTAAGATTATTTAAGAATATTGCTAATAAGCAAACCTAGGTATTTGCCTAGGGGCGCCAAGTCAAAACAAAGGAATGGGCATCTAAAGTTATCTATGAATATTATTAATAGACAAACCTAGACATTTGACTAGGAGTGCCAAACCAAAAAAAAAAGAATGGGCATCTAAGGTTATCTAAGAATATTGTTAATATGCAAACCT
The DNA here is from genome assembly GCA_949825065.1 of Odontocerum albicorne. Classification (NCBI taxonomy): domain Eukaryota; kingdom Metazoa; phylum Arthropoda; class Insecta; order Trichoptera; family Odontoceridae; genus Odontocerum; species Odontocerum albicorne. The sequence goes on along the minus strand of OX463864.1, from coordinate 3,343,816 downwards.
TGGGGCGCCAAGCCAAAACAAAAGAACAGGCATTTAAGATTATCTAAGAATATTGCTAATAAGCAAACCTAGGTATTTGCCTAGGGGCGCCAAGGCAAAACAAAGGAATGGGCGTCTAAGATTATCTAAGAATATTGCTAATAAGCAGATCTAGGTATTTGCCAAGGAGCACCAATTCAAAACAATGGAATGGGCATCTAAGAATATTGCTAATATGGAAACCTAGGCCTCTGCCTAGAGGCGCCAATTCAAAACAAAGGAATGGGCATCTAAGAATATTGCTAATATGGAAACCTAGGCATCTGCCTAGAGGCGCCAATTCAAAACAAAGAAATGGGCATCTAAGATTATCTAAGAATATTTTAGGGAGCTCATAAATGCATAAAAATTTGGTAAGACTGCAGTGCAGTGGAATTGCAGCCTTCAAGTATCAATCATTGCTGAAAGAAAGGAAGAATACAATTACATATACCGTCACACTCTGTTGGGGGAAGGGATAGATAATTTCTTTTTTCGATACACATCTCTCGTCTTTTCTACATTGCTTCACCTTTTTACACAACTCCTACGATCTGTCAGAATTTCTACAATACATTTCCTTATTTCAAAATATCTTTCACTTCCATCAGTACTTTCTCCACCACACTTTCCACACACATTTGCACAGTATAATATATTTGTTTAATTGCGATTAATTAATTCGTTCTACATGCCCAAACCATCTCAAAGAGTTCTTCTTCATCTAACTATTCTGTTATACATGATGACCTCCATGGCTTAGTTGGTAAGACACCTGTCTGCCAGCCTGGAAGTCGCGGGTTCAAATCCCGCTGGAACCCAGGTTTTTTTTAAAAAAGGATTCCAGTTTGGTTTTCACTAAAGGGCTCTTTAAAATCTTTCTGGTTGGCTGGAAGAGATTGATATATGACAATAATCCTACCAGATTGTACTGTATACAACGAAAGTGTAATACAACACAATACATTATTACCTCATACATTTTTCTCGTTGCATGCATTTTAAAAGCAATTATTTGGATCCATTTAGTATTGTTCCACATTCATGTTTCCCTCCCATACATCAAAGTTGGCACCAAGATACTTTTGTGTACTGTCATATTATCAAATATTGATACTGTCATTTCAGTTAAATATGGTAAATATTTCAGTGCCCCATTGAGATTGTTCCCTATCGCTACATGCCATCCAATATTAGTTTTTATTCTACCATAATCTGATTAAATACTACTCAAATAGCAAAACTCTTCAACTTGCTCTTCTAATTTTTCAATGATTACCCATTTTTTTTCACACTTTTCTATCACCATAACTTTGGGTTTTATAATATTCATTCTCAGATCTTTCTATTAGTATCTCTCAAGCAACTCTCACACCAAGTACCCAAAAATAGCATCTCTCATAACAACAAGTACCCAAAAGTAGCATCTCTCATAACAACAAGTACCCAAAAGTAGCATCTCTCATAACAACAAGTACCCAAAAGTAGCATCTCTCATAACAACAAGTACCACAAAATAGTATCTATCACAATAACAAGTACCCAAAAATAGCATCTCTCATAACAATAACTACCCAAAAATAACATCTCTCATACCAACAAGTATCCAAAAATAGCATCTCTCATAACAAGTACTCAAAAGTAGCATCTCTCATAACAACAAGTACCCAAAAGTAGCATCTCTCATAACAAGTATCCAAAAGTAGCATCTCTCATAACAACAAGTACCCAAAAATAGCATCTCTCATAACAACAAGTACCCAAAAGTAGCATCTCTCATAACAACAAGTACCCAAAAATAGCATCTCTCATAACAAGTACTCAAAAGTAGCATCTCTCATAACAACAAGTACCACAAAATAGTATCTATCACAATAACAAGTACCCAAAAATAGCATCTCTCATAACAATAACTACCCAAAAATAACATCTCTCATACCAACAAGTATCCAAAAATAGCATCTCTCATAACAAGTACTCAAAAGTAGCATCTCTCATAACAACAAGTACTCAAAAGTAGCATCTCTCATAACAAGTACCCAAAAGTAGCATCTCTCATAACAACAAGTACCCAAAAATAGCATCTCTCATAACAACAAGTACCCAAAAGTAGCATCTCTCATAACAACAAATACCCAAAAATAGCATCTCTCATAACAATAACTACCCAAAAATAACATCTCTCATACCAACAAGTATCCAAAAATAGCATCTCTCATAACAAGTACTCAAAAGTAGCATCTCTCATAACAACAAGTACCCAAAAGTAGCATCTCTCATAACAAGTACCCAAAAGTAGCATCTCTCATAACAACAAGTACCCAAAAATAGCATCTCTCATAACAACAAGTACCCAAAAGTAGCATCTCTCATAACAACAAGTACCCAAAAATAGCATCTCTCATAACAAGTACTCAAAAGTAGCATCTCTCATAACAACAAGTACCACAAAATAGTATCTATCACAATAACAAGTACCCAAAAATAGCATCTCTCATAACAATAACTACCCAAAAATAACATCTCTCATACCAACAAGTATCCAAAAATAGCATCTCTCATAACAAGTACTCAAAAGTAGCATCTCTCATAACAACAAGTACCCAAAAGTAGAATCTCTCATAACAACAAGTACCACAAAATAGTATCTATCACAATAACAAGTACCCAAAAATAGCATCTCTCATAACAACAAGTACCCAAAAGTAGCACCTCTCATAACAACAAGTACCCAAAAATAGCATCTCTCATAACAAGTACTCAAAAGTAGCATCTCTCATAACAACAAGTACCACAAAATAGTATCTATCACAATAACAAGTACCCAAAAATAGCATCTCTCATAACAATAACTACCCAAAAATAACATCTCTCATACCAACAAGTATCCAAAAATAGCATCTCTCATAACAAGTACTCAAAAGTAGCATCTCTCATAACAACAAGTACCCAAAAGTAGCATCTCTCATAACAAGTACCCAAAAGTAGCATCTCTCATAACAACAAGTACCCAAAAATAGCATCTCTCATAACAACAAGTACCCAAAAGTAGCATCTCTCATAACAACAAGTACCCAAAAATAGCATCTCTCATAACAAGTACTCAAAAGTAGCATCTCTCATAACAACAAGTACCACAAAATAGTATCTATCACAATAACAAGTACCCAAAAATAGCATCTCTCATAACAATAACTACCCAAAAATAACATCTCTCATACCAACAAGTATCCAAAAATAGCATCTCTCATAACAAGTACTCAAAAGTAGTATCTCTCATAACAACAAGTACCCAAAAGTAGCATCTCTCATAACAACAAGTACCACAAAATAGTATCTATCACAATAACAAGTACCCAAAAATAGCATCTCTCATAACAACAAGTACCCAAAAATAGCATCTCTCATAACAATAACTACCCAAAAATAACATCTCTCATACCAACAAGTATCCAAAAATAGCATCTCTCATAATAAGTACTCAAAAGTAGCATCTCTCATAACAACAAGTACCCAAAAGTAGCATCTCTCATAACAACAAATACCCAAAAATAGCATCTCTCATAACAATAACTACCCAAAAATAACAACTCTCATACCAACAAGTACCCAAAAATAACATCTCTCATAACAGCAAGTATCCAAAAATAGCATCTCTCATAACAAGTACCCAAAAATACACAAATACATCCAAAGTGTCACTTTTTGGTCTCTAAAATGCAAAGATGTCAAAAAACAACTTCTTGATTCATATTCTTAATTTATAGCATTTATAGTATTGGTAAAATTGTTTTTTTTTTAAGGGAATGAAATAAAAAACGGATAAACTTTTCAATAGCAGTTTTTTTATTATTTTTCATTGTGATTTCTTGAAGGACAAACACTGAATGACACAATACTGTATAAAGTCTGTCATTAAAAGCTTCACGAAGTAAAAATAATAATCATAGTTCACTTAACCTTAATCCATTTTGTTCTGCTGAGTTGAAGTGTGCGGAGCGCGCCCATAGTATTTATTATATTTTTTCCGTAAATTAGCTATTTGTTAATAAATATTACAACTATCAATTTATTTAATCAAAAATTGAAGCCCTAACTAGCGGAGAATTCTGTGAAACTTCATTATTCTATATCAAATGTAAAATATTAAAATAAATACTATTTCTTAAAGCTTAAACTGAATCAGATTTTCAGAGTTTTACTGTAATAAATTTTTTTTCCATGGATTCAATTTTTTATTTTAAGAACTTATTTGTCACAATTTTAAATTAAATCAACTCTCTTTGTCCTAGGTTGGTAAAATGTTTGTCTATCGCCTGAGGGTATCAGGGTAAATTTTTAATTCTCAAAAAAGAGTTTAAGTCTAGGTTCCTCACTTTTAAAGGCATTTTATATCGGTTGACTAAAAGAAATTGCCTCATAAGACCGTCAGGTTATACCGTATACGACAGAAGTATAATAACTGGATACAACAGAAGTACAATAACTGGATACAACAGAAGTATAATAACTGGATACAACAGAATTATAATAACTGGATACAACAGAAGTAAAATAACTGGATACAACAGAAGTATAATAACTGGATACAACAGAAGTATAATACTATACAATAAATTATAGTAAAGTTCAAATTGAAAATTGATCTCAACAAAGATCGGTAGATGAAAATTGTAATGTTTTTAAAACATTGAAATATCAAGAAAAATATGACTGAAAAACTCTGAAAATCAGATATCATTAATTAAATATAAATACGAAAGAAAGCCTTCAATATCATTTTAAGGCGTTGTTTCGTAATTTTATGAAAAATTGTAAATAAGTTTATACGCTAAGTGTTACGTTATTTTAAGCTGAAAATCATAATAACAATTTACAAGTAATTTGACTTATTGATGATAAATTAAAATAAGTGACAATAGTTTACTTAGAATATTAGTGTAATTTTTGTTTTGAAATTAAGTATTGATTTGAAACTTAGTTTAGTAAATATATAAAACTTAGTTTTGAGCCCAATCTCAGTAAGGTTCGGTGAAGATCTAAATTATAGATTTAAGTTTCAAATTCAATTGTTTAATATAGATTAAAAAATCATACATATTTATAGATATAACATATTTAACATATATACATTACAGTGGAAGTGGAAGGTCAGTGAACATAAACTATTACTAATTAATTTGCACCTTCACTATAGTGATTCAGTGAATGTGTACTAAAGAGTTTACTGTTCACATTCACTATTGAAAGTGTTTCCACTGATCGTCATTTCTAGAATAATAAATATATCTGAATATTCTGGAATAATAAATAAATTTGAATATTCTAGAATAATAAACAAATCTGAATATTCTAGAATAATAAATAAATCTGAATATTCTAGAATAATAAACAAATTTGAATATTCTGGAATATTAAATAAATCTGAATATTCTAGAATAATAAATAAATCTGAATATTCTAGAATAATAAATAAATCTGAATATTCTAGAATAATAAACAAATTTGAATATTCTAGAATAATAAATAAATTTGAATATTCTAGAATAATAAATAAATCTGAATATTCTTAGAATAATAAATGAATTTAAATATTCTAGAATAATAAATAAATCTGAATATTCTAGAATAATAAATAAATATGAATATTCTAGAATAATAAATAAATATAGGTTTATTGATAGCTCCATAGTATGTGCATAAATAAATACTGGAAAAGAATATTAATTTAAGAGAGAAGCTATCAAAAGGTCTGGGCTCATCTCATAACGTCCTTCAGGTCGAGATACACCCTAACAATATAGGGCGAGTCCGGCCGCGAGGACATCAGATGTTTTTTAACCCACACCCTTGTAAGGTTGTGGTTCTAGCACTTGAAATGCGAGACGAGAGAAATGTAAATGTTGGAAGAATAACACTTTATGTACGTTGAAATTTCATTACTCCTTGACTTGTTGCAGTGAATAAAAATTTCATTACTCCTTGACTTGTTACAATTAATAAAAATTTCATTACTCCTTGACTTGTTACAATTAATAAAAATTTCATTACTCCTTGACTTGTTGCAATGAATAAAAACATTAATTGAAAGGTTTTGTTAACATTTAATTTGAATTAACTTTTCTCAACTCCAGTTTATAAAGGTTTAAAATATTAGAGGGTATTCAATCACTAGTAAATATATATTTTTTATTTTCTAATAAATAATTTCTTCCACATTCAAAGATTACTTTAGTGAAGGTATACATTCAGTAGTAATAGTTTCCATTTACTCTATTGTCCCTTTCCACTATGATATATACGTGGTTTAAACAAAACGTTTTATTTTAAAATACATTGTTGAAATTATGACGTATTTAAAAAAAAATCTTTAACTAAAAAGATTTAAGTCTGATGAATAATTTCATAGAAATTCAAACAGATTTAGAAAAATGCAAATTGCGTAGAAAGCTTCTTAGAATAGAAGTTGGGTGTAACTACATTTTATTTATAAATTAATATTAAAAATACTTATGAGAAAACATTGGGGAGATTTTTAAATACAAAAGTATACAAGTTTTACGCGTAGCCTTTTTTTTTTTTTTATTGTTGCTACTTTTATGAAAGGTCTGTATAAAAGTTTTAGTTAATTTTTTTATCCATTTTCTTTTTCATAATAAGCATTATTTATCTTATGCCGAGTCAACATTCTGAAACGTGAGCATTACTAACGAGAATTATGAAAAGTTTCGACATGTATCATCATTCTTAGACATATTGACAGTTGTGTTTGAGTATGGAGAGGTTATCATATGAAATATTCAGTTAAAAATTAACAGTGACGGATTAACGCGTTAACCGAAAAATAATCTGCTTCTTTTCTTTTCAAAAGATCTAGAACAATTTGTTAAAAGATAAAAGGTAATGAAAAGATGACATCATTTTATTTATGTTTTGACCAAATTGCAAATCTCCTAGTACAATAAAACCTCAGCGTTGACTTTTTTAGTGATTAAAGACAGTTCGCAAATGCTGGAAGGCGTAAATCTATTTATTTAACACTTTTATTGCAAATACAAATAGGCGGACTTATTGCCAGATGACAATCTCTTCCAACAACCAGACAAAAGTAAATTAAGCAAGTTACGTAGTCGCATAAATCATTCAAATGACTATCCATCCCCACGAAATCCATAAACACATACGTGAGCGTATGCCCACGAACCCCACAAAGACGGACAATCACCCGAACATTCTTTTTCATATAAAGTGAGATATCATCAATTAAAAGGAAAGGAAGGGATGGTGGAGAGGAAAGGAAAAGAAAAATCAGGAATGAAACACGTTATTTTACTGACTAGAAATTAAGAGTTTTTTCAGTCGCTTCTTAAAGCATGCCAAGGATGGAGCGAGTCTTATATTGGTTTGTAATTGATTCCAGAGTCTCACTGCATGGACAGTAAAGGACAACGTAAAAAAAGAGGATCGATGGACTGGAAAAGCCAATAGACAATCTCTGTTTGAACGTAGCGCTAATCCATGATTGGAAAGACGCTGAAAATTTTCGGCGAGATGAGAGGAGGCAACGGGACAGTTAAGGATATTATACAATAGAGACAGTATGTGAATTTGGCGTCTATTTCTAACATTCAACCAGTTCAATGCCTTCTGGTATGAAGTTATATGATCGTACTTTCGTAGGTTGACAATGAATCTTAGACACACATTTTGAAGATGGTGTAATTTGTTCAGCTGTTTCTACATATTTTTTTCAGCCTAGTATTCGGGGGAGTAAAGATATTTATAATTTTAGTTATATATATTCTTTAAAAAAATAAAACATGTTGTGTGTGCTTCGATCATCTATACAAAGCCGAAGTTAGCCGATTATGGCCGACAGTCTCTTTCTTAAGCCCGATGTGTAATATTTACTGCCGGGTACTGTACATGCCGTATACATCTGCCGCAGAAAGTCATGCCACGTAACAACAGAACCAATTACCGCGCGCGATACTGTGTGATCACGCGCTTATCATGTGCTGAACATCGTTTACGAGTAGTTAAATTAACAGGGAGTTAATTTTCACACATTATATACGGACTGGAAATTTTGTCCGTTAAATTGAGGGCTTACTGTATTAACCTTTCCTTCCCTGTGTTGGGTATCTTCTACACGTTGCTTCTAATAACCATCAATATCTCTATAAATATAATAAATACAAGGTTAAGATTTTAGGTATTCCTCCATAATATATTTACGCATTGATTTAAAAAATAATATTAATAATAATCAGAATTTATCGACTACATCAAGGTGATTTTTAAAGATCGAAAACAAATTCGCATTTAAACGCTGCGAGTGCCTCGTCTTGACGATAGGTGAATAGTATGCGGGAAGCGCGACACTATATTCGCATCTCACTCTTGCATACTAGACTGAATTGCGAGGAGCTGAATTGTCTCAACGTCGCAAGCATAAGCGTAAGCGCCTGGGTATGCGACTGACGTTCCGCGCCACTAGTAGCTTCTAGGCTTGCAAATAGGTTAGACGTACGCCCGTTCCGTGAGCGTTGCCAGATGGTTTTTTAATGTTTTCAGCAAATAAATCTCAATTATTATAATTTTTAACTTCAATTATAATTAATTAAGGGGATTATCTATGAATGTTCTTATTTTTCCGATTTAAAATAGCAAATTTTTTATTGCGTACTCACTAACCAACACCGGAGCACGCGTATTATTTTTATCACCGTAAGGGAAGGGTTAACGATAGATTCTGCATTTATTTGATATCACTTGTTATTGAAATTTTTGATACCTGAATTTACTTTGAGACTATGCCATCTAATTATTATTGATATACTCGTACAATTATATTGAAAGTTGTTACCCAATTTCTCATATCTCAAAAGAGAATTTGTTTACCGAGAGACATTTACTGTTATCAAGTAAAGGGTATCAATATTGGATTTAGTACAATACTTTCCACTCAATTGACATTGATAAGAACATACAATTTTTGACCATATATTGTATTCTTGATAAACTATTTCCAGTGAAGACGCTATCTACTATAATTCAGAAAATACAATCAATACTTATGACTGGATACTAATGACATTTTTAACAATAATAAAAATAAAGAAATAACAATTGCAATAATATTGAAATAAAAAAATACAACGGATTTTACGTTTCCTGGAAGACAAACCCGGCTTCGAATATAATTTATATTATATATTTATTGGTATAGAATTTTTAAGAGGCATAGATCTGTTGGTACATAGGCACAGTGGCTAGTATGTTTGTTTAATCCCAGATGTCCCGGATTTGATTAACAATGGTTCACATACTAGTTTATATTAAAATTTATTATTTTCCACGTACTGTTTGTTGCTAGTACGTTTGTTTAATCCCAGATGTCCCGGATTTGATTCACAATGGTTCACATACTAGTTTATATTAAAATTTATTGTTTTCCACGTGCTGTTTGTGGCTAGTACGTTTGTTTAATCCCAGATGTCCCGGATTTGATTCACAATGGTTCACATACTAGTTTATATTAAAATTTATTGTTTTCCACGTGCTGTTTGTGGCTAGTACGTTTGTTTAATCCCAGATGTCCCGGATTTGATTCACAATGGTTCACATACTAGTTTATATTAAAATTTATTGTTTTCCACGTGCTGTTTGTGGCTAGTACGTTTGTTAAATCCCAGATGTCCCGGATTTGATTCACAATAGTTCACATACTAGTTTATATTAAAATTTATTATTTTCCACGTGCTGTTTGTGGCTAGTACGTTTGTTTAATCCCAGATGTCCCGGATTTGATTCACAATGGTTCACATACTAGTTTATATTAAAATTTATTGTTTTCCACATGCTGTTTGTGGCTAGTACGTTTGTTTAATCCCAGATGTCCCGGATTTGATTCACAATGGTTCACATACTAGTTTATATTAAAATTTATTGTTTTCCACATGCTGTTTGTGGCTAGTACGTTTGTTTAATCCCAGATGTCCCGGATTTGATTCACAATGGTTCACATACTAGTTTATATTAAAATTTATCGTTTTCCACGTACTGTTTGTGGCTAGTACATTTGTTTAATCCCAGATGTCCCAGATTTGATTCACAATGGTTCACATACTAGTTCATATTAAAATTTATTCTTTTTCACGTGCTGTTTGTGGCTAGTATGTTTGTTTAATCCCAGATGTCCCGTATTTGATTCACAATGGTTCATATACTAGTTTACATTAAAATTTATTATTTTCCACGTGCTGTTTGTGGCTAGTACGTTTGTTTAATCCCAGATGTCCCAGATTTGATTCACAATGGTTCACATACTAGTTCATATTAAAATTTATTCTTTTTCACGTGCTGTTTGTGGCTAGTATGTTTGTTTAATCCCAGATGTCCCGGATTTGATTCACAATGGTTCATATACTAGTTTATATTAAAATTTATTATTTTCCACGTGCTGTTTATAAAATGTTTAGAAAAAAAAATCAGAATCCTCTTGTGATAATCCGTGTTTCACAATAGTGTTATAAAAATTTATAAACCCTGTATTGACTTTTTGTAGTCCGACACTAAATAATTTAAAATTACTGATGTGTCGTCTCGTAGGAATAATGACTGCACGAATTTCGTTGTAACGAGGAAAGTTGTGACAACTACAAGTTTAGTCTTAATAAATTTGTAGATGGGTACGATCGATTTTACTATTTTTGTAAAAATACGAAAAGCTCTGAACTCCCCGTCTCGATTGCAACGCTAGAACATAATCTATGAATAGTTAAATGACAATTCGTTATAGAATTTTTAAGACTAGCTTAGAAGTCTTCTTCTTAAACTTTCTATAGACTCAAGAGTCTGTTACTGCAGGATTGTCCTCCTGTGATGATGAGCTTCAGCTATCTCTCCATCGTTTCAGGGGTCTCCCTGGTGGACGCCGTCTATCCGGTACCTCATGCAGAGCTATGTATGGAATTCTTGTGGAATTCATTCTCTGTACATGTTGGTACTAGTATCGTCGACGCTGTCGTCCCCATCTGACCACATCTTGGACCTCACAGATCTCTCGGATTGTGGTGTTCCTTACACGATCATGCAAAGTCTTCCCAGCAATAGCGCGTAGACTTCTCATTTCTGTTGTCTTTAGCATACTTTTTGTCCTGACAGTGTCCGCCCTAGCTTCGGTGCCATATGTGAGGATAGGTCGCACACAGATCTTATAAATGCGTACCTTGCTATCTGTTCTCATATCTTTATTCCTCCATATGACATCTCTCAGGCAGCCCGCTACAACTGCAGCTTTATCTAGCTTAGAAGTAAAAAGATTAATATGTCTCCCAAGAAGGTGTTGTTAAACCAGTTGGAGTGGTTGTGTGTAACAATTGCTTATTGGTTTTGGGTTCGATTCCCGATGGTATCAAAAAAAAGAAGAGAATCAGTCTTGTTAAAGATTTCGTCTCGTAACAATACTTAAATGTGCAAGATAATGTGACGGTTGTTGCAAGTCCACGTACGGTAGAATTAAATTTTCAACATGTGTGATTTCAAACTGAGTCCCTTACCTATTCAAGACATTCTTAACCAAAAGGGTCGATTACTGGAACCAAAGACACTATTGTCTCCTAATCACACTCTTTAAACATGTCCGTTTAAAATGTTGAGGGGGAACCAAAGAAATCATTTATTTATTTCCGTGTCTGGACCATCAACTAAGCCACGTATTTCTAGTTGAAGACAACAGAGATCGCCGTATCATTCTCATCAATCACGATAAGAATAAATAAAATGAATGTGAGGAAAGTCTAGAAGTGGAATGGGTGGATGCAGAAGAGTCGGTAGAAGATCAAGAGTTGAAGATATCTACGCTGATGTGAGTATATGAACCTGACACAGAATGAATAGAGGAAAACAATTATCACGATGATTTGGTTCTATCGTAAATTAATTAAATAAATTTAAATATAAAGTGTTACTAAACTTAATCTGTCACTGTTTAATTTTTCTTCATTTTGGAACAAACAATACTTTGAGATGGTTTTATTCTTATTAAAAGCATTTTTTTTTAAATATAGTTAACGAAACGTACGAAACAGCATCCTGGCACCTTGTAAGAAAGTTAATGTGGAATAATCTCAAATCTAGATAAAAAGTTAGTTTATATAAGAAGAATCCTGTAATGCAAATGGATGGAGAACCATTACCAAATTGTGACTCCTTTAAGTATCTTGGGTCACTCATCCATAGCGATGGAGGATGTGCAGCAGATGTAACACATAGAATTAGTGTGGGATGGATGAAGTTTAGATCAATGACGGGAGTTCTATGTGATCCGAAAATGTCAGTAAAGTTAAAAGGAAAAGTATACCAAACGATTGTCAGACCCGCACTCCTCTACGGCTCTGAATGCTGGACGATGTATAACTCTTACTCTAGGCAACTGGAAACTGCTGAAATGCGCATGCTAAGATGGTCAGCTGGTGTGTTCCTAAGAGACAAAATAAAAAGCTCACGCATTCGTGGAAGCCTGGGTGTTACAGACATCAACAGCAAGATGGAGAGGCGATTGAGATGGTATGGGCACGTTGGACGCAGAGCACCCTATCACATTGTGAACCAGGCAATCTCCATGGATCTTCCTCGAATAACAACCAGAGGAAGACCAAAGAATTCGTGGGTGGTGCAAAAAGATAACCTGATGCAGAGGCACGGCCTGGGGAATGTAGTCCGGGACAGAAGAGCATACAACTTGATGACGAGGAGAGCTGACCACAACAGTCTTCGCAGACAGTGAGTTGGGATGGAGGCAAGGAGAAGATATAAGAAGAATAAATAAACAGATATTGTATTAGTTAACAATATTTTTGAGCATACTATTTAAGGAAAAGATTATAAATTTGTTTATCAACGTTGAGAATTCGTATGGTTCACTGATAATCTTCTTAAGTCTCTTATATGGAATGGAAGCATGGAGACTGAACTCAGATAGAACACGTACGACTGAGGCTTTTAAATGTAGATTTACATATATGTGGTACATATCATCATAATTCCCTGGATGGACATGTCATAAATGTGGAAGTGCTTGTGCGTTAAAATTATGACTGAGAACTACGTAAAACTGTAAAAATTTGTATCTCGGTCACGTAATGTAAGGGACAAGATACATTATAACACATTTGATCGTTCAGAGAATGATTAATGGCAAACAAGGCCGAGGAAGACGTCACATCTCTTGGCTTAAGAACTTACGGGAATGGTTTGGGTGTGGTTCGACTGAGTTGTTCCGGGCTGCAGTGAAGAGGATTAGGAATGCCATGAGGGTGGATTCTTTTCGATAGGAATCGGCATCTCGAGAAGAAGAAAATAATGAACAGGAATGGTTAAAATGTATTTGGAAGCTAAAATATGAACACAAAAATGCTAATACGTTAACGAGAACTCTCGAATAAATATTTTGCTATAACTTAATATCACTTATGAAATAAATATATCATTTTATATTACATATATGATAATAAATTAAATATAAATAAATTTAAAAATACTTAATATTCATTCAAATACTGATTATAGTTTTATTAAATACAGTGGAATCTCGGTTTTCGAAGTTTCGTTCGTTCGTTCAAGAAAACTGTTTGAAAACCCATTTGTTCGAAAACTGAATCGATTTTATCCATAAGAAGTATTGAAGATTGGATGGATTAATCCGTTCCAGATGACATTTACTAATGGACAGGTGAGGAACTGTTACGTGCCGACAAAGACAGAGATATTTTTTCAAGATATCGCCAACATCACAGGGACCAGACACGGTACATGATGAAAAATATATACAGTGATACCTCGGTTTTCGAATTTAATCTGTTTTTTAATGCTGTTTGAAAACTGAATCAATTTTTACCATAAGGAATAATGTTGATTGAGTAATTCGTTACAGACCCCCTAAAATATACAGTGCGGTAACTCAATAGATAGATTTTTAACAAATTGTATGTTCCTTAAAGGAGAGATGATGAGAATGATTGTTGATAAATAAAAACTTGTCGAAATCGGAATGTGTAAAGAGGAATTTTATTGACAAACGTCGGTATTTATAATGTTTATTGAATGTGTGTGGGAATGCGCACGAGATATATCGCTGTCTCGTCTCTGCATTTACAATACGTTTTTTGTCGCGTGTAGGTATCCTTTTGGTTTTGGGAGACAGCGCGAGAGATGTGTTGCTTTCTCCTTTTCTCATGGAATGCGCTCTCGGTTGGTAGCGAGTTGAATGACCGACGCGTGGACTTTGTCCATTAATTGTCTCGCATTGTGAAGCATGCAAGTTTGATGACCGGGCGAGCAAAGGTCGCCTCGTGGGTTCAGTGACCGCGCATACGGTCGCCACAGATTAAATAAATGAAAAATTAACTGCCCTTTACCTCTACAGAAGAAAACTGATGGCATAAGTGGAAGGTGGTGAGGCAGGTGTAGAACAAGAGAGATCTTATTGTTTGGAAAGGGAGTCTTTTATATAAAAACGTCGAGTTACTGTCCTTTTGGGGTTCTTTCTCTGTCTCGCTACAATTTGTTTTTGCCTGCGTTTTAAAAATTTTCTGAATTGTCATTGAAAATGTATGTTTGAGAACTGAATTATGTACTAGAATCGAATCAAAACAATATGTTCGAGACCCGAATTGTTCGAGATAAGAATCATTCGAGAATCTAGGTTCCACTGTATTTAGATTAATTCTATTATAATTAAACAATAATTGTGGAGTACTTAAAGACTTAAAAAAATAAACATATGTTTGAAATGAATTTGATTTATTTTTAATAGTATTACCTAACATAGGCAAAATAGGATTATTGTGGATTAACATTTTTTTCAAAATTAAGTAAATTAAACAACTAACTAATGCAACATGTCTTTGCAATTATATGTTAATTTAATCAACATGCAAATTTATATTATTGAAATAAATCCTATATCTTAAAAATAAATTAAAATTAATATTTGGCTAAATTGAACGCTGACGTTTCACATAATTCTAAAAAAATACCAAAGCTTAGCGAAAAACAATTCTTCTCCACTCTGAAAACATCATCAAGCGACCATTATTCAACTTAAAAGTATAAATCTCATATCTCTTCTTTAAAACACATTTTTTATATTTCGTTACCACTTTGCCATTTCATTAATTACCCTTTTAAACAATTTTTTTTCTCCCCTTATCTCGAGGTTTTCATTAATCATAATTGAATATGAAATGAACGTGGCTTTTCTTCCATTTCTGACACCACGTTATGTTACTATTATTAAGTTTTAGTCATTTGAAATAGATACGATTTGTTCAAAAGTGTAATTATGAAAATATCAAAGTAGTTTTATATGTACGGCGTACCACAAGGCTGAATCCGAAACCTTCAATATTTTTTTTTTTCTGTTTAACAAATCATAAAGTCGTTGATTTCTTATAAGAAAATCATTGACCTTACTTATTATCTCGGCAGTAATAATATAATAATATTCCGAGTTAATTAATTTTGTAGCAATGTAAAGCACTCGCTTTTATGATAACTTTTTATCAAATCATTCAGAGAGGTGATAGTGGCCCAACTATGACCACGCAGAATCATTTTGTTATCAATTCATATGTACAAAAGTTTAAAATAAAGTCTTTAAATGATCTATTATATAAAAAAAAATCTAATTGGACAATTTAACCTGTTCACCGCGTTAAAAATCAAATTCCACGAATCCTGTGCGCGGCACAATTTCAGCGTTTTTTAATTTCTAAGTTTAAACACATATTTTGTTTAGAACCACTGATATTTGATTACAACACCAAGTAAACATGACACTTAAGTAATTTTCTGATAATAAATAATAGTCATTACTCTTAAGGAGACTCATTAAATAAAGGAGATAAACTTAACATTACGTAAAATAAACAAAGGAATGCTACGATCGAATCAATGCTTCATGACACTCACCCAATCAAATGCATATAGCACTAGTAATGTTTATTTATGTAAGAGAGACTCATCGCAGGACTCGATCCGCGCGACAGGTCGTTAATGCTGGAAATATTGAGAAACCAAAAAAATTCGGCGCTCTGTTTATTCAACAATATCTCATAAACTAATATATTATTTGACAAGGTTTTCAGAGATGTCGCTAGAATAAAGATTATTTAAAATTTTAGTTCAATTTTTATTCCGGTTTTGTGTCATTTTTTTTAAGTATTTGTGATTTGAAACTTGGATTGTCGTCAGATCACAGGCGTTTGTGCTCCCCGCGGGGAAAGAGTTTTAAAGACAATTTTATTTGTCACAAAAGAGAAAAATATTCCGTGTTAACATTTTAGATACTTTTTTGATGTATAATCATTTACTCTTATTGTATGGAATACAAATCTATAATTATTTTCTAGTCACTTTTTGACTAGAAAAGAATTATAGATTTAAACTTTCTTAACACCTTTTTTTTTTTTTTTCATCTGGCGTGTTTATTGCCATGTGGCAATCTCTTCCAACCAACCAGATATATGTTTTAATGGGCCCTAAGTGAAAACCAGACTGGAATTCCATTTTTTTTAAATCTGGATTCTAGAGGGGATCGAACCCGCAACCTCCGGATCGGCAGACAAGCGTCTTACCACCAGGCCACGGAGGTTATATGAAGAAAATTAATTGGTAAAGATTAGTTTGATCAACTTGGGAATTGAATTGGAATCGTAATTCATACATATACATACATCCCAAGCTTGATAATTCTAACTTTGGGGAGAGTCTATTTTCTAAACGGCGCTATATAAATTGTCCTTTTAATATTTCTAATATTAAAAAGACAATTTATAAAAAAAAAAATTCATGTTTGTAAATTAGCAAATGATTAAAAAAAAAACCAAACGTCAAATTCTTTTTTTTTTTTTTTTTTAAAAGAATAGATATGACCGAAGTCATAGGTATCCTTATGTCGTCGAACACTAGGCGGAAAAAGTGTCTGTGTCGTTCGAGGAGAGTAGCACAGTGCGGGGTACGAACCGACGATCTTCCGCACGGAAGTCCAGTGCGTTACCGCGCGACCATCCACCTCTTAGAATGATCAAATAATAAACACCGATAAAACAAAATGCTTTACACCGCTATATAATTTATAATTTATTATATTTTAATTATAATATAAAATAATAATATTAGACAGCAAACATGAAAATTCGCAATCACTTGTAATTTTTTTTACACTTTTAAAAAAAAATCTTCGGCTCTCTTCAAAACCAACAACAGATAATTTTAAAAATTCATAAAAACACATAAAGCCTGGCATTTTTTTTTTTAAATTTATTTTTAACATTAAAATTGTCATACAAATATCTAAATGTTATAAATAAATAAATATATGTCATAATAAATTCAAGTTTAATATCAAAGCTACCACAGAAATTATTTTTGTCATAAAAGCTGGCCTTTTTATTAATTTTTTTATTTATTTATTAAGTCCTATACATTAAAAACTTAACATTATTTATGTGAAAAGATTTCTTTTTTTTTTGCAATACAATAATTATGCAGGATATAAGGAATACTAATGTGGCAACATTGAAATAAAAATTTCTTAAGTCCATACTCTATGCTCAAATCTATTTAATGCATACACAGTGTATAAAAATTCATTATTTTCTTTAAAAACTTATTCTTCTTCTTAAACTTTCTGTAGACTCTCAAGAGTCTGTTACTTCAGGATTGTCCTCCTGTGATGCTGAGCTCCAGCTATCTCTCCATCGTTTCGGGGGTCTCCCTGGTGGACGCCGTCCATCCGGCACCCCAATGCAGAGCTATGTATGGAATTCTTATGGAATTCATTCTCTGTACATGTTGGTACCAGTATCGTCGACGCTGTCGTCCCCATCTGACCACATCTTGGATCTCACAGACCTCTCGGATTGTGGTGTTCCTTACACGATCACGCAAAGTCTTCCCAGCAATAGCGCGTAGAGTTCTCATTTCCGTTGTCCTTAGCATACGTTTTGTCCTGACAGTGTCCGCCCTCGCTTCGATGCCATATGTGAGGATAGGTCGCACACAGGTCTGCGTACCTTGCTATCCGTTCTCATATCTTTATTCCTCCATATGACATTTCTCAGGCAGCCCGCTACAACTGCAGCTTTATATAGCTTAGAAGTAAGAAGATAAATACGCCTCGGATTGTGGTAAAAACTTATTATTGTATAAAGTTTGTCTTTATACAAAGTGAATATGATTATTATCAATGTAATATGTAAAGTGTATAAACCATAAAATTGGAATAAATTAATCTCTACACATTGTGTAAAAATAAATGTTGAACAATTTTCTATGTCTGTCTTAAAACATATGTAGTCAATCTTGCGATTGGATTAATTGAAAAAAAATTATATTGATTTGTTAAACACAAACATAATTTAAAAATTGTTCGGTAACAATGTATAATCTTTATTTACAAATTTCCGTACGTACATTATTTTTTTATGTCAAATGTTGCCACGTCAGCATTGCTCTATTGTGCTCCCTGATTTTTCCAAAATCAAACAAGCTAACAATCTCAGATACATATTTCATTATTGTTCGTTAACATACCTTCATCACGAAACAATTTTTCAGGTCTAAATTTAAGTCCCTAACATTAACGATTCAAAATATAAAATACATTTTTCTTACGGCAATATATGTTAAGTTGGTACGTAGCTTTCGTATTTTGAAGAAAATGTATCTTACATTTATTTATCAATCATTGATGTTTATGTCATTTATGAAAACAAACGCAGAAACAAAAATAGCTGTTATTTTTTTGTCTTCGACTTGATTTGCTTTTTTTTTTAGCATTTTTAAAAATTTAAATGAGAGCAATTTGCATTACAAAACCATTTTTGTCAAAGCATCAAAGTATGTGATATATAAATAAACTGCCATATTTATTTCTGCAATTTTTTTTACAATTGGCAAAATAACACAAATTTTTTGACAAAGACATCACGGTGAAGAATTTGCTATGTTTGAAAAGTATAACAGATTTTGATCATATCACAAGACAATACCACATTAAAATCGATATATAACTTTACCAAAACATTTGAAACAGTTTCATCGCCCGTCATAAAAAAACATTGTGATCAAAATATTATAATTTTTATGTGTTTTAAAATAATAGTATTTTTTTCTCTCATAAAAACTACAAATTCAAACAATTTTAAATGCAAACATTTGAGAGAGGACTTAAAAGGCAATTAATAAATCAATAGGGCATATAATGAAAAACAGTTTTTAATTTTTTTTACTAAATTTAAAATATATTTTTTTATCTGCATATACGAGCACATCTTGTGATATGTTTTAAATCTGTCTTTTCTGGAAGATATATATTTTTTCTGATAGGCGACATCGACAAATTATACCGAATTGTTTCATCTATATTATTATTATTAAAACTTCCGATATACAAATTGCAAAATGTCTCAAAATGCTTCTTGTGCAGTCTTTACATACTCGTTACTCCATCTCCGCATCTTCTACCCTTTCTAACAAGTCCACCTTTTTAATACTTGGATTCCATCACATCTACTCGTACAAATTCTAATGTCCATTAATATATTTATAAAAAGCAGTCGTATCCACTACTTTTAATGAATTTGTGAAATATCACTAATCTAGATGCATATTACAATATTTAATTTAGAAAGACTACAAATTGTGACTGAAAAAAACTATAATACAGTTTATACAACCATACATATTTAATCTATAAAATATCTTGTCTTAAACCTTCAAATAAAGAATAAAACGAGAGACTATACATTCAATGATTGTAAATAACTTTCATCCCTTAATTGCATAAAACTTGAAACTTTAAAAAAATCTATAGCTTTGATTAAAATAGAAATAAGTTTTTGATCAGAGTACAGTGTTTTGCATCTAAGCGGACTTGATTCGTAGAACGCCCAGTGCTGCTCAGGTGGCAAAATTCTGTATTACTTTTTCCTTGTATGTTATACAGTATAAATCTGCAATGTGGTAATCTTTTCAAACCATTCGGAAAGACGTTAAAAAGGTCTTAAGTGAAGACCACACTTAAACCCTTTTATAAAAAAATAGGTTAAGACGGGAATCGAACCTGTAATGTCCAAGTTGGGAAACAGGCTCGTTACCAACTAGGCCATAGTTGTCTAATATGTGTATATTTCTTAATACTATAGTATAGTATATTTGTATGAAATTTTAAGAATTGAATGTTTTCTATTGTTTTTCAAATTAATTAAAGTTTCAAGGTACTTCAAAACTAATCATTGAGAGTATATTTGAAGACTGTATAATTTTCCTTTAAGTGTTGTTTTATTCACAGCCTCTCTATATTAAGATTACAATACGCACCTAGATTAATTGTACGTCTACTCGTATATTCTTCGATAAATCTTTTTCTTACACAGCACACACTACTCTCTACTTTAGATGGACAGTCTCAAAATATAGAAAAGTCGAGATAACCACTACTACTTGTGCACACATTGCATTCCTGCTACATCCTTTGTTACTGGCCACACTCTTCGAGGCAAATACCATTTCATTAGTTCATAATTACAAACAATTAAGGAACGAAGAAGACATGGAGAAGATGACAAAATCATTGTTAGCAAAGTTTGAAAAGGAAAATCAAGATACGAGATTTATTTTTGACTTGTCGAAATTTATCTCAATTATGTACGTGTTCATGAAACTCTTTTTCTAACAATTTACTTTAAACTTTAGTAATGTTACAGCTCTGTCATTATTTTGTATTTTATTAGAATTTCGTTGTTTATAGTTGAACCTGGCAGGTTTATTGCTATGTGATATATATTGCAACTAACCAGAATTAACTATAGTAGAAGCATTATTTTTATGTGAAAACCAGACTGAAACAATTAAAAAAAAAATGGGTACCAATGAGAATCAAACCCGCAACTCCTGGGTTAAAAAAGAGTCGTCTTGCACAACTAGGCCACAGAAGTCATTATTGCAAAGAAATTACCGATATATTAACACTTGGACGAACGTTTCCATACTCCAAGAGAATGAAATGTTAAAATGAGATGTTACGAAGATTAAATGAGATGTTACGAAGATTAAATGAGATGTTACGAAGATTAAATGAGATGTTACGAAGATTAAATGAGATGTTACGAAGATTAAATGAGATGTTACGAAAATTAAATGAGACATTATGACTATCCTCAATATGCTTCCTGCAATTCTTCAGGCACACATCCAGACGAGAGTCAGATAACCTGGATAAAATGACGTTCATATGAAGTGTGTCAGTAGGAAGAGACAGCACACCAGCAAGATAGAGTAATCAGGTGAAGGAATTGACACGGGAAAGCCTGTACCCTGCCATGCAAATGTCACGTAACCATGAGGAGGGAAGATGTGTCGTCGCAATCTGTACCAACAACACATTCCATAGATCACGATCTTAAGTAATGAGAAAAGACAGCGATGATAGATACAAATAAAGATTCTTATATGATTTTTGCCTTCTCTACTTTCAATACAGTATATTAGAGTGTTTAAACTTATCAAGCACATTGGATTGAATTTTATCTATCAATTAGATAATGTATTGTTCAGGAAAGTAAAACATGAAGATACACCTCGTTGTTTATATAAATACTTTGTATCCCGATCTTGTGTTTTAATGTGATAAACTGGATTCACGTTGTGTCCCGGTCCCGTGTTTTAACTTGATAAACTGGATTCACGTTGTGTCCCGGTCCCGTGTTTTAACTTGATAAACTGGATTTACGTTGTGTCCCGGTCCCGTGTTTTAACTTGATAAACTGGATTCACGTTGTGTCCCGGTCCCGTGTTTTAACTTGATAAACTGGATTCACGTTGTGTCCCGGTCCCGTGTTTTAACTTGATAAACTGGATTCACGTTGTGTCACGGTCCCGTGTTTTAACTTGATAAACTGGATTCACGTTGTATCCCGGTCCCGTGTTTTAACTTGATAAACTGGATTCACGTTGTGTCCCGGTCCCGTGTTTTCACGTAATTAATATGTACCTCTTCTAAAAAAGAGCATATTACTGCCATCTAGCATTTTTTTGTAAACAATTCCACCTTTAAATAATAGTCACGTAATTTCTAAAAATGATAATACCCTAATTAATGTAAATATGCATGAATTGATTTATGATAAAGATTCTGATGTAACATGATCAATGTGTAGTGAAGTGTCAGATCTTGAAGATTTTGATATATTAATCTGGAGACCGACTGCAGTTTCAGGGTTCAAATAGAATAAGGTATTTGCAGGATACTTCAAACAAGTTGTCAAAGAACATGTTTGAACATACGTGTATGTTGATATGTATTCAATGAATTGATGAAAACGTAAAACCCAACAGAACTTGTAAGGCGTGCGCTAAGCGCAGGAAGAGAAGTGGGACCCGGTACATGTGTAAGGAATGTATTGTAGCTTTCAAAATGAAGGAGAATGTCGGCAGAAATATCAACGTAAAGTAAATTAGTAAAGTAATATATTTAAAACAAATATACAATGTCTCGTTGCAATATTCTGAATATTTACTTAAATAAAGCAATTTTAGTAAACCCTTCACATAAATTTGAATTCTTCAAAAACAAGCCGGAAGCTGGGAAAGGTTGTCTTGATTTAGATCAAACCTTAAAGCGTACAATATGAACTATAGAAATAAAACATTACTAATATAAAATCAGAAATTATGACAAGTGATTTTAAAATAATAAAATTAAACCTGTCACGTTTTTTAAATAATAATTATAATCATTTGATTCTAAGCTTGTTAACCCTTCCCTTACGGTGCTAAAATTGAAACGCGCGCTCCGGTGTTGGGTAGTGAGTACGCGATAAAAAATTAGCGATTTTAAATCGGAAAAATAAGAACATTCATAGATAATCCCCTAAATGAATTATAATTGAGGTTAAAAATTATAATAATTGAGATTTATTTGCTGAAAACATTAAAAAACCATCTGGCAACGCTCACGGAACGGGCGTAGGTCTAATCTATTTGCAAGCCCAGAAGCTACTGCGGCGCGGAGCGTTAGTGGCTTACCCCGGCGTGGCTTACGCTTGCGACGATTGAGACAATTGAGCTCCTCGCAATTCAGTGAAGTATGCAAAAGTGAGATGCGAATATAGTGTCGCGCTTCCCGCATACTCTTCACCTATCGTCAAGACCCAAGATCGAGGCACTCACAGCGTTTAAATGCGAATTTGTTTCTGATATTCACAAAATACTTACGATGTAGTCGATAAATTCTGATTATTATTAATATTATTTTTTAAATCAATGCGTAAATATATTATGGTGGAATACCTAAAATCTTAACCTTGTATTTATTATATTTATAGAGATATTGATGGTTATTAGAAGCAACGTGTAGAAGATACCCAACACAGGGAAGGAAAGGTTAAAAATTAAAAGTGTGGCAAGTAACAAAAATCACGAGATAAGTAGCATCATAAACAATCATTCACCTCCAACATTCCAACTAATTAGAGAAATATTATTAAAAACAAATGGTTACATGTTTACACATTATTGTAATAAATATTTTATCTGGTCCAGGATGGAAAACACACATCTCATAAAAAGGGTTACGTTAAACAACATTACAATTATTATTTTTTTTGTTATTCTCTTGGTACATACTCGTAGATCTAAAGCTATGGCATTTTCTAAATGAGCATTTATTATTTTTTTTTTTTAAATATATATTTCTTTTTATGTGTTCGGTGACATTCAATATTCTAACTATACTTTTATATTTTCTATTTTTTTTTCAAGTGCATCATATTGTCAGATGTGATTACATATAAATTCTGACATATTTTTTTTTTTTTACAAAAAGTCGTAGCATTTTTATATAAATTCAGTTGTTTAAATATATGGAAAGCCACATTTATTAAAAATATTTTTTGAGTCAATTTAGTTGTTTTTTTTTTTATTTCAAATATTTTTGGGCAAAAATTTTATTTATAAGTATTTTGTATGTTAAAATTTTCCCGGTGCTGCTAATGGAAATATTTGGAACTAGTATGAGATGGAATCATTTACTTAGAATTTGAGCCCTTTTTTTATTGGTTTATAATTTTCTTAGCTGTGATATTTTTTCATCATTCTGATTTCTTCCACATCATTTAAAATAATTCATTCATTTCCATATCTAGACAATCAATGTTAATTATGCCACATAGTTCATTCACATCAATCAGACTTACCCCACGCATGTAATCCTAATATTCCGACAAGTCAGCATGTATTATAAGTCCCATCAGATTATGCCACATAGTTCATTCACATCAATCAGACTTGCCCCACGCATGTAATCCTAATATTCCGACAAGTCAGCATGTATTACAAGTCCCATCAGATTATGCCACATAGTTCATTCACATCAATCAGACTTACCCCACGCATGTAATGCTAATATTCCGACAAGTCAGCATGTATTATAAGTCCCATCAGATTATGCCACATAGTTCATTCACATCAATCAGACTTGCCCCACGCATGTAATCCTAATATTCCGACAAGTCAGCATGTATTACAAGTCCCATCAGATTATGCCACATAGTTCATTCACATCAATCAGACTTGCCCCACGCATGTAATCCTAATATTCCGACAAGTCAGCATGTATTATAAGTCCCATCAGATTATGCCACATAGTTCATTCACATCAATCAGACTTGCCCCACGCATGTAATCCTAATATTCCGACAAGTCAGCATGTATTATAAGTCCCATCAGATTATGCCACATAGTTCATTCACATCAATCAGACTTGCCCCACGCATGTAATCCTAATATTCCGACAAGTCAGCATGTATTATAAGTCCCATCAGATTAAATTTTACTATCGTTCAATAGTGTCACATCTTTGCATGATCACTTTGCATTTGGTCACCCCTATTGAGAAGCTATTCAAAGTTTTCAAATTTCATTATCGTTCAATAGTGTTACATCTTTGCATGATCACTTTGCATTTGGTCACCCCTATTCGGAAGCTATTCAAAGTTTTCAAATTTTACTATCGTTCAATAGTGTCACATCTTTGCATGATCACTTTGCATTTGGTCACCCCTATTCGGAAGCTATTCAAAGTTTTCAAATTTTACTATCGATCAATAGTGTCACATATTTGCATGATCACTTTGCATTTGGTCACCCCTATTCGGAAGCTATTCAAAGTTTTCAAATTTTACTATCGTTCAATAGTGTCACATATTTGCATGATCACTTTGCATTTGGTCACCCTTATTCGCAAGCTTTTCAAAGTTTTCAAATTTTACTATCGTTCAATAGTGTCACATATTTGCATGATCACTTTGCATTTGGTCACCCCTATTGAGAAGCTATTCAAAGTTTTCAAATTTTACTATCGTTCAATAGTGTCACATCTTTGCATGATCACTTTGCATTTGGTCATCCCTATTCGGAAGCTATTCAAAGTTTTCAAATTTTACTATCGTTCAATAGTGTCACATATTTGCATGATCACTTTGCATTTGGTCACCCCTATTGAGAAGCTATTCAAAGTTTTCAAATTTTACTATCGTTCAATAGTGTTACATCTTTGCATGATCACTTTGCATTTCGTCACCCCTATTCGGAAGCTATTCAAAGTTTTCAAATTTTACTATCGTTCAATAGTGTCACATATTTGCATGATCACTTTGCATTTCGTCACCCCTATTCGGAAGCTATTCAAAGTTTTCAAATTTTACTATCGTTCAATAGTGTCACATCTTTGCATGATCACTTTGCATTTGGTCATCCCTATTCAGAAGCTATTCAAAGTTTTCCATGTCGCAAAGGTCATAGTTTAGAATAAACTGACAATAGTCCCTTGAGAAGACTTCACATACACGTAAAGTTCCATATATATGTTCCATAGACCATAGAGTAACGTTACTTATTTTTATGAAAATTTATGATTTCTGCTGTCAACATAAATAGTCAATTCTAAACTTATCCTCAATTTTTAAATATTTCAAATTATAAAAAGTAACACGCATTTTGAGAAATTCCGCATTTTTCATTCAATTTCATTATTATTTTTACAATTTTAAATATTTAAAAGCATTATTTTGTAAAAGAAAATTGTCCTTTAGTTTTTTTTTCAATACGCCAACACTTTTTTTAACATATTAAAGCGTATAAATAAATTATAAGGAGTCAATGCTTTATGTTTGTATCATAAAACTCATTTATTTAATTTTTTCAAAATGAGTTATGCAAACATTGAGTAAATGCGTAAGGTATCATTTTCAGAGCCAAGGTTCATTAGACTGGATTCTCACTTGACCGCAGTCATACTGTGAGCTGCTTACAATCTGTTTTTGAATCTACTGTGTGCTGACAATCGTATGCCTGCGATATGAAAAGGCTTGCATACAAATTGCCAGTCAGATTGTTAGGTTGTCTACCTGCAGTTTTTTTTTTTTTTACCATTTGTCGATCGTTGTGAATTTCGCATAAGAAAGCATGTGATATGACTATAGCGAAGTGAGAATCAGGCTTAAAATTACGTTCTTGATAGTCAAATATGTTATATAGGTACCGTGTGATATAAAAGGTACATGAGAAATTAATACATATAGAATCACACACAGCATACAGTCAAAAGTGAATTAAATATTTTTATTTCAAATAAATTAAAATCGAGAAAAAAAATATACATAATTAATAATATTTCGGTATATTTTTTATTTAATTTCCAACATATTCTATGTACGTTTTTAATTTATTTAATATTTCACTGTAAAACAATCTGGTGGATTTATATCCAGTTGGCAATCTTTTTTTTAATAAACTAGACAAAAGTAAATAAAGAAAGTTGTATGATAAAAAAAAAATGTTCAAATGATTATTCACCTTTACAAAATTATGAGTAATATACGTAAAAAATATAAAAGTGAGATATCGTCAATCAACAAAAAAAAAAAAAAAAGGAAGGGATCGAAAAATCAAAGAGTTTAAATATAAAAGTTAAATTCAATACCATTTTCCAAGAAAGAATTTCTTGGAAATTTATTAGTAGAAGTATACGCCAGTGTCAAGTTGTATCCGGCATTGAACCTTATTAGTTCACGTTTGAATTTGGAACAGGTTCACGTTTGAATTTGGAACAGGTTCACGTTTGAATTTATCAATTTAAAAAAATAGAACATTTCAACACTTGGGACAGTTTGCTGTGTGGATTGCAAGAGTGAAATTCTTTTATGAATCTCAAAGAATTACACTATCGATAAATTGTACAATAATTTCTTGTAGATTTCGCTTTACTTTTTATTCATCTTGACGATCTTTCGGTTCCAAGTCCTTAAACTTTTCCAAGTCTGCTAATGGCTTTGGTATACCTGTAATGGATCTGTAACAATTTAATTTAATTAAAATATATTTTAAAAGACAATGAATATTTAACAGTTTATTTAAACTTTTTTTATTAAACTACGACAAAAAATTGTCTAATCAAGTCTCGTGTCTTCGAAATATTTACGTGGAGACATGGACTCAGAGATCAAACGAGAGACGTAGAATAAATGCATTTGAAATGTGAAAAGGGTGTTACGAAGTCCGTGGACAGCAAGGTCAATTAATGCCTCCATTCTCAAAGAATCACCGACAGATTGTCGACAATATACCGGCATGTGCAGCTTTAGGAAGCATTTAAAGATGATCCTTTTTGAGGGGAGGTCTTATCAAAATTTATGAGGGGGTTCGAATCCTGAGTAAACCCTTGAGGAGAGTTTGCTTTCTAAATGGTGCTATATAAATTATTATTTTATTACCAATAGAGGCATGGCATGATGGGAATGATGATAAATTAAATGTTATAGTTCGAAAAATCTAGGATGAACCGTATGACAGCTCACAAATTTGCCCCAATACAACCTTGTAACGATGTTCAGTAATTTTAATTATTTTACCAACTTTAATATAAGCCTCGATTCTAATAAATAGCAAGTTATTTAGGTAAATACATTACATAAAACTAACAATAATGACAAATTAATACATCTTGTCACAAATTAGCAAAAATGTGGCAGTTTGTTAAAATCAAATAATATTTGGTGACATTTGTCAAAAGTCACTACGTTAGTCCGCATTGGCTAGGGATGAGGTATTCGATAATTGGAATTTCGAAAATCGATTTTTATTAAATGTTCGTAATTAGTATTAATTCATAGTGGATCTTGGCCTATTTAAAGATACATACAAATCATACAATACATTAGAAAGTCAGTATAATGAAAATTAGGAATTAAAACGTCAGTTTAGAGAAAAACAATTGTTCGATTTATAAAAAAACTATTCAATTTGTAAAAAAAAACGATTTTACCCCATCCCTTTGTGACAAACGTCGCACGGTTCATCCTAGACTTTCCGAAGTATAATGCATTCGCTAAGAACATCATTTAAAGGAAACACCCTCGGCAATCCCTTAACTATCCAGAAAAACAAATTAGGTGTTGGTAAACTCACTTTCTTTGTGCTGGAATGGGGGGCACTTCTGGCAGGTTGATGGACTCTGAACTTCTTTCCCCTGTAAAAGTAACAAAATGTCATTTTTTATTAATATAACTACTCGTACATGATGAGAATTTTTGTACGTACATAATTAAAAAAAAACAACAATGAATATTGTACCGGACAGGTACAAAGACTGTAGATAGGTGGATGGTTGCTGCACAATGCTCGTAGAATTCAGGTAGCGATTTGAAAGCGTCAATCACCAAAATTAATTGATGGCGAAATATTCTTTCGCCGCTACACCACTGCACTAGGGTGGGGCTTGTCACTGCTCGGGGCGGAGCCTGTACGTGGCTATCCAAGATGGCTGCTCGAAGCGGCGCCAGTGGCGTGACGATAATTCTGGAGAAGCGAAGACGGTTGTAGAGAGAGATTCCTCTGTAGAAGATCGAAGAAGTTCAAGGAAAGTAAAACACAGATGTAGTCCAGTCGAGAAGTATAATTTAGCCAACTTTGGACCCTCTATATTAACGCCCAATCGGTCATAGTAAGCGCCCGTTACCCGCAAAGTACAAACACTTTCGGGGCTCGGGGCGCCGCTTAGACCGACTGCCTTTTGCCTTAGTCTCGATGGCTCGGACGCAGCACATTTTCCTGTGCGGTCGCGAGCTCAATCGGATTCAAACAAACATAAAATATTTTACATAGCAGATACAACATTATTACCATATTAACATATACATTGATTATACAAATAAAGATTAATAAATACAGGAACATATACAAATATTAGGGTGAATTTCCCTCCAGATCTACACAACATTGTCCATCTCATCCTACCACATACACACACAAAGGTGACGGCACACGTCCGATACAAATATGGAACTTTTAAAGATATGAATTATGGTATGGATTTCTCCATACTTACATAAAAGTGACAGTAAAGCATTGGTTTCCTAAGAAAGTGGTGTCGTTATATATCGCATGTAACAAAACATTGTCTATGCAAACCATATGGCGTGATTTCCTAGAGAGCGTTGGTTGTGTCGTTATATAGCGCACGTTACAAAACACTGTCTATGCAAACCAATGGCGTTGGTTTCCTCAAGTGCATTGGTTGTGAGTGTAATGTCAAACAGTAATACTGCCATTTGCATGACGGCCATGATAGCGGAGCAAACAGTCGTGGAACGATTTTTCCCGTGTAGCGGACACCATTTTAAAATAAAAAATGAGTGCAAACGTAATTTGGACCAGCGAAGATGACGAAATATTGATTGATTTTGTAAGAAATAATGAAGCTTTATATAATGTGAAGAACAAATACTATAGAAAAGCCCAGTTGAAACAAAATATGTGGAAAATATCGGGAGCTGTCAATTTGACGTTTCGAACTGACAGTTGTGGGTTCTCATTTCTGCCGTCTGGCAGCGCGCCAGGCGGATGCGACGCAAACGTAATTTAATTTGGACCAGCGAAGATGACGAAATATTGATTGATTTTGTAAGAAATAATGAAGCTTTATATAATGTGAAGAGCAAAGACTATAGAAAAGCCCAGTTGAAACAAAATATGTGGAAAATATCGGGAGCTGTCAATTTGACGTTTCGAACTGACAGTTGTGGGTTCTCATTTCTGCCGTCTGGCAGCGCGCCAGGCGGATGCGACGCAAACGTAATTTAATTTGGACCAGCGAAGATGACGAAATATTGATTGATTTTGTAAGAAATAATGAAGCTTTATATAATGTGAAGAGCAAAGACTATAGAAAAGCCCAGTTGAAACAAAATATGTGGAAAATATCGGGAGCTGTCAATTTGACGTTTCGAACTGACAGTTGTGGGTTCTCATTTCTGCCGTCTGGCAGCGCGCCGGGCGGATGCGACGCAAACGTAATTTAATTTGGACCAGCGAAGATGACGAAATATTGATTGATTTTGTAAGAAATAATGAAGCTTTATATAATGTGAAGAGCAAAGACTATAGAAAAGCCCAGTTGAAACAAAATATGTGGAAAATATCGGGAGCTGTCAATTTGACATTTCGAACTGACAGTTGTGGGTTCTCATTTCTGCCGTCTGGCGGCGCGCCAGCATCACGTGCGCTATATAATATACCCGTTTCTTAGGAAACCGTAGCTTTAGGCACCATTTGTGCATATCATATGCAATGTGGTCCACTCCATTTGATTCAACGTGGGCCACTCCATTTGATTCAACGTGGCCCACTCCATCTGATTCAACGTGGCCCACTTCTCTGATTGAGTGCATCAATCATTCTGAGGTAAGAAAAATGAAGTCATCGATAATCCAGTTTATTACGTCACACTCCGTCCAATGAGAGTGCCATTTTCGGCAATCAACCTAACCTATTATCGGCTTACATCAGAGTTTTTTTCGATTGGTCAGCGAGTGATGAGACGGAGTGGCAGTGTTTCTCCTATTAGCATAATTAGATTCAGTATATATGTATACTCATTGATATACGAGGGTACCCAAGAGGCATGAAGAGGACCAAAGGTACGCTGGATAGATAACATCAGGAAACATGGCAGCATCACATGGCATCAACGAGCAAAAAAAATCGAACTAATTGGAGTCAACTTGGGGAAACCTTCATCCAGAAATGGATCAACCCTGGTTGACAATGATGATACGAGGGTGAGTCAAAAATTATTCGCACTCTGGTTGTAGAATTTATTTTAATCAACTTTTAGAAAAAACAAATATATAATTTTTCAAGATAATCTCCTTGCTTTTCAACACAAATCTGTCAACTAATTTTCGTATTCCTTGACTGAATAATGTTTTAAGCCAAGATGCAAGCCACAAATGCACCGCTGTCTTTACTTCTTTATCAGAAGAGAATATTCATCCTCATAAGGCTGCTTGCAGGGGACCAAACAGGTGAAAGTTTGATAGCAAGATCAGGACTAAAGGGAGGATGCTTTAACACCTTAAAACGAAGTTTTTGCAGGGCATCGATAATGTGCGCAGTGGTATGTGGATGTGTATTGTTATGCAAGATCATAATGCCCTTGGATAGCGGATAATTTTTGACTCACTCTCGTACATGAGTACAGTTGGCTCTCTCTCTCCCTGGCTCCATCCCAACTCATTGTCTGCGAAGACTGTTGGGGTCAGCTCTCCTCGTCCTCAGGTTGTATGCTCTTCTGTCCCGGACTACGTCCCCCAGGCCGTGCCTCTGCATCAGGTTATCTTTTTGCACCACCCATGAATTCTTTGGTCTTCCTCTGGTTGTTATTCGAGGAAGATCCATGGAGATTGCCTGGTTCACAA
Source organism: Odontocerum albicorne (assembly GCA_949825065.1). Classification (NCBI taxonomy): domain Eukaryota; kingdom Metazoa; phylum Arthropoda; class Insecta; order Trichoptera; family Odontoceridae; genus Odontocerum; species Odontocerum albicorne. The sequence continues at coordinate 3,311,972 of OX463864.1, read as the reverse complement.
TGTGATCGGGTGCTCTGCGTCCAACGTGCCCATACCATCTCAATCGCCTCTCCTCCATCTTGCTGTTGATGTCTGTAACACCCAGGCTTCCACGAATGCGTGAGCTTCTTATTTTGTCTCTTAGGAACACACCTGCTGACCATCTTAGCATGCGCATTTCAGCAGTTTCTAGTTGCCTAGAGTAAGAGTTATACATCGTCCAGCATTCGGAGCCATAGAGGAGTGCGGGTCTGACAATCGTTTGGTATACTTTTCCTTTTAACTTGACTGCCATTTTCGGATCACATAGAACTCCCGTCATCGATCTAAACTTCATCCATCCCACACTAATTCTATGTGTTACATCTGCTGCACATCCTCCATCGCTATGGATGAGTGACCCAAGATACTTAAAGGAGTCACAATTTGGTAATGTTTCTCCATCCATTTGCATTACGGGAGTGACAGCATTTGTGTTCTCGAATGGTAGGTACAGATACTCTGTTTTTTTTCTGCTCAGTGTCAATCCATTGTCTTCCAAGATTCTTCTCCACCTTTCCAGACTAATTTGCAGGTCTTGACATGAGTACAGTTGGCTATCGTGAGCTTATTGTTAGTAAAAGGTTTACCAAAATCAAAAAGAGTTTGAATGCACTGAAAAGGAACAGTAATGGATCTACACTGACCTCTTAAGATGGGTGTGTCTCCAATGAAGAAGGTGGCTTGCCCTTGCTGCCCCGACAAGGTATCTTCCGAGGATCCCTCACTACCTAACCTGCTGATTCTCTCTCGAGCCTGGGGTCGCGGGGCGTCCTATACACACGAGTACATGATTAAATTACAAGTACCATTCTAAAGTTTTCCATGATATTTGTATATATAATATATTCAACTAAATAGTGACATAACATATTTATTTATTTTATTTATTTAACACTTTTATTGCAAATACAATCTAGCGGGATTATTGCCAAGCCGCAATCTCTTCCAACCAACCAGACAAAAGTAAATGAAGCAAGTTACGTAACGTGGTCGCATAAATTATTCAAATAACTATCCATCCCCACGAAATCCATAAACATATAAGTGAGCACATGCCCACGAACCTCACAAAGACGGACAACCACCCGAACATTCTTTTTCATATAAAGTGTGATATCATCTATCAAAAGGAAAGGTAGGGATGGTGGAGAGGAAAGGAAAGAAAAATCAGGAATGAAACACGTTATTTTACTGACTAGAAATTAAGAGGTTTTTCAGTCGCTTCTTAAAGCATGCCAAGGACGGAGCGAGTCTTATATTGGTTTGTAACTGATTCCAGAGTCTCACTGCATGGACAGTAAAGGACGACGTAAAGAAAGAGGAGCGGTGAACTGGAAAGGCCAATAAACAATCTCTGTTTGAGCGTTGCGCTAATACACGATTGGAAAGACGCTGAACATTTTTAGCGAGATAAAAGGGCGCGGCGGTGAGCGAGTTAAGGATATTATACAATTTCCTTGGTCTTCGTCTAACACACCATCCATTTACGCTGTATATTTCCTTGGTCTTCGTCTAACATACCATCCACAACATTTACGCTGTATATTTTTTCGTTAGTCATTCTTCATTCATTCATTCCACATGCTTTAATAATCTCAGAGTGCTCTTTTTCATCTTACTTAATATATCATCTATTCATCTCTAATCACTTCATTCCATATGCTGTCATACATTGCCCCTCCATGTATTCTTCTCGGTGCACGTATTTTTTAAATTAAAAAAATCGCAAAGTGCTAAAATGCGTTGTAAATACTTGCCTGTCAAGCATAAACTGCCTATCAAATATGACTGAAAATTGAAATGTACATCACAGACAGTGTTCCCAACGTGAGGAAAAAAATGGACTCAATCAAAAACAAACAGCCTGCAAAATGAAAAAATTCTCGTTATTTTTTTTCTATCAACCCTCATATGTCAATTTATTAAGTACCAGCTGAAAAGCCCGTCCATCAAATTGTATATTTCACCGAATAATTGTCTTATTTTTCAGTGTGTGTGTGTGTACTCAAAATGAGAATGACAGTAAATTTATTTTCATTTGTTTTGTAAAAAAGTACAAAACTAATGTTTAGTTAAAAAATAAATTTTGTCAATTGCAGACTTATTTTACTTTGATAGCACGTGCTTCAAAATTGGAATACTTACGTTACATAGTAGCTTCAGCATATATGTTTTGTTTCATTTTCCCTTTACGGTCACAGTATGTTTTGTATCATTTTCAGCTTCACGGCAATAGGCAAATTATACAATAAAATCATAGGTGAACGCTTTTTTTGAGAGGGTGTGAATTTATACAATAGATAAAATTCTCTGAAAAAATGCTGGAATGGAGCCCTACCTGCTTGTCACCCTCTGAGACAGGCTCCTGGACCTCGTATTCATGCTCCTCGGTGTGGTCACTACCCGAGTGGTCCATGGTGAAGCAGTCCTCGGAGCTGAGCTGCAGTGTTCTCTCACCCTTCTCGTAGAATGTGGTCACCGGGTCTAGCGTATCAAGGGATGATACCATTGTGTTTGATCCTGGTGAGATATTTTGTGGTTAGAAAAACGTTTAAGATCTGAATGTGGCAACAATTGTGGTAATATTTTTTTATAGTTCGGAACTAACTGAGATCGTTGTTTTTCACATTCCTTGTAATATATTAGGTGTTAACATAAGTTTTGTCCGTTTTTCATACAGAAACACAAATACAAAAAAGCAGAAATTAAAACAACAATAAGAAACCCACACTCAAGAGCCCACACAAATCTTTTCCACACGTCATTCATCCTGAAAGCCCAAGTACTCAAAATCCTGTCGCAATAACAACCACGCTCCGATCGATTGTGTAAATGGTTTTCCTCCCTTTACCTTTATTGAATTCGGCATCAAAACCAATAAATGACGGCTTGGGATTGGCTGATAAATTAGAACATTTTTTTATAGAAAATGATCCCATAATGGAAAGAAGTTTGAAACTCAAGAGGGAATTACAAAATTATTTGGCCCCTTATCACGAAATACGTCAAGATTTGAACGCTAACCCTTTAGCGTTTCGCATTGTCTCCCTAGACAATCGCTTGTTACAGATTTTTTAAAGGCTAAATCCAAAAATACTCCTGAGTCCTCCCACGATGAAAACTCACAACCGATCTCGAAAAAAAGTTGAACAAGTAGAATTGTTAGTGATAGCGATGATGAATGAATGATCTATTATAGAATTGTTAGTGATAGCGATGATGAATGAATGATCTATTATAGAATTGTTAGTGATAGCGATGATGAATGAATGATCTATTATAGAATTGTTAGTGATAGCGATGATGAATGAGTGATCTATTATAGAATTGTTAGTGATAGCGATGATGAATGAATTATCTATTATAGAATTGTTAGTGATAGCGATGATGAATGAATGATCTATTATAGAATTGTTAGTGATAGCGATGACGAATGAATGATCTATTAAAGAATTGTTAGTGATAGCGATGACGAATGAATGATCTATTATAGAATTGTTAGTGATAGCGATGATGAATGAATGATCTATTATAGAATTGTTAGTGATAGCGATGATGAATGAATGATCTATTATAGAATTGTTAGTGATAGCGATGATGAATGAGTGATCTATTATAGAATTGTTAGTGATAGCGATGATGAATGAATTATCTATTATAGAATTGTTAGTGATAGCGATGATGAATGAATGATCTATTATAGAATTGTTAGTGATAGCGATGACGAATGAATGATCTATTAAAGAATTGTTAGTGATAGCGATGACGAATGAATGATCTATTATAGAATTGTTAGTGATAGCGATGATGAATGAATGATCTATTATAGAATTGTTAGTGATAGCGATGATGAATGAGTGATCTATTATAGAATTGTTAGTGATAGTGATTATGAATGAATGATCTATTATATAATTGTTAGTGATAGCGATGATGAATGAATGATCTATTATAGAATTGTTAGTGATAGCAATGATGAATGAATGATCTATTATAGAATTGTTAGTGATAGCGATGATGAATGAATGATCTATTATAGAATTGTTAGTGATAGCGATGATGAATGAATGATCTATTATAGAATTGTTAGTGATAGCGATGATGAATGAATGATCTATTAAAGAATTGTTAGTGATAGCGATGACGAATGAATGATCTATTATAGAATTGTTAGTGATAGCGATGATGAATGAATGATCTATTATAGAATTGTTAGTGATAGCGATGATGAATGAGTGATCTATTATAGAATTGTTAGTGATAGTGATTATGAATGAATGATCTATTATATAATTGTTAGTGATAGCGATGATGAATGAATGATCTATTATAGAATTGTTAGTGATAGCAATGATGAATGAATGATCTATTATAGAATTGTTAGTGATAGCGATGATGAATGAATGATCTATTATAGAATTGTTAGTGATAGCGATGATGAATGAATGATCTATTATAGAATTGTTAGTGATAGCAATGATGAATGAATGATCTATTATAGAATTGTTAGTGATAGCGATGATGAATGAGTGATCTATTATAGAATTGTTAGTGATAGCGATGATGAATGAATGATCTATTATAGAATTGTTAGTGATAGCGATGATGAATGAATGATCTATTATAGAATTGTTAGTGATAGCGATGATGAATGAATGATCTATTATAGAATTGTTAGTGATAGCGATGATGAATGAGTGATCTATTATAGAATTGTTAGTGATAGCGATGATGAATGAATGATCTATTATATAATTGTTAGTGATAGCGATGATGAATGAATGATCTATTATAGAATTGTTAGTGATAGCGATGATGAATGAATGATCTATTATAGAATTGTTAGTGATAGCGATGATGAATGAATGATCTATTATAGAATTGTTAGTGATAGCGATGATGAATGAATGATCTATTATAGAATTGTTAGTGATAGCGATGATGAATGAGTGATCTATTATAGAATTGTTAGTGATAGCGATGATGAATGAATTATCTATTATAGAATTGTTAGTGATAGCGATGATGAATGAATGATCTATTATAGAATTGTTAGTGATAGCGATGACGAATGAATGATCTATTAAAGAATTGTTAGTGATAGCGATGACGAATGAATGATCTATTATAGAATTGTTAGTGATAGCGATGATGAATGAATGATCTATTATAGAATTGTTAGTGATAGCGATGATGAATGAATGATCTATTATAGAATTGTTAGTGATAGCGATGATGAATGAGTGATCTATTATAGAATTGTTAGTGATAGCGATGATGAATGAATGATCTATTATATAATTGTTAGTGATAGCGATGATGAATGAATGATCTATTATAGAATTGTTAGTGATAGCAATGATGAATGAATGATCTATTATAGAATTGTTAGTGATAGCGATGATGAATGAATGATCTATTATAGAATTGTTAGTGATAGCGATGATGAATGAATGATCTATTATAGAATTGTTAGTGATAGCAATGATGAATGAATGATCTATTATAGAATTGTTAGTGATAGCGATGATGAATGAGTGATCTATTATAGAATTGTTAGTGATAGCGATGATGAATGAATGATCTTTTATAGAATTGTTAGTGATAGCGATGATGAATGAATGATCTATTATAGAATTGTTAGTGATAGCGATGATGAATGAATGATCTATTATAGAATTGTTAGTGATAGCGATGATGAATGAGTGATCTATTATAGAATTGTTAGTGATAGCGATGATGAATGAATGATCTATTATATAATTGTTAGTGATAGCGATGATGAATGAATGATCTATTATAGAATTGTTAGTGATAGCGATGATGAATGAATGATCTATTATAGAATTGTTAGTGATAGCGATGATGAATGAATGATCTATTATAGAATTGTTAGTGATAGCGATGATGAATGAATGATCTATTATAGAATTGTTAGTGATAGCGATGATGAATGAATGATCTATTATAGAATTGTTAGTGATAGCGATGATGAATGAGTGATCTATTATAGAATTGTTAGTGATAGCGATGATGAATGAATGATCTATTATATAATTGTTAGTGATAGCGATGATGAATGAATGATCTATTATAGAATTGTTAGTGATAGCGATGATGAATGAATGATCTATTATAGAATTGTTAGTGATAGCGATGATGAATGAATGATCTATTATATAATTGTTAGTGATAGCGATGATGAATGAATGATCTATTATAGAATTGTTAGTGATAGCGATGATGAATGAATGATCTATTATAGAATTGTTAGTGATAGCGATGATGAATGAGTGATCTATTATAGAATTGTTAGTGATAGCGATGATGAATGAATGATCTATTATAGAATTGTTAGTGATAGCGATGATGAATGAATGATCTATTATAGAATTGTTAGTGATAGCGATGATGAATGAGTGATCTATTATAGAATTGTTAGTGATAGCGATGATGAATGAATGATCTATTATATAATTGTTAGTGATAGCGATGATGAATGAATGATCTATTATAGAATTGTTAGTGATAGCGATGATGAATGAATGATCTATTATAGAATTGTTAGTGATAGCGATGATGAATGAATGATCTATTATAGAATTGTTAGTGATAGCGATGATGAATGAATGATCTATGTTATTCATGTTTTTTCAATAAATATGTACTTAAATGTATATTTTGTCAATTGTTTAATACAAAAATAAAGGATATGAACAAACTTCGATATTTTTTGGAACACAAAGACTATTTTTGTATGAACTTCAAACCTCGTATAACACGGATTTGTATTACATGACGTTTTTGTGGAACCATATGACCGTGTTATACGAGGCCCAGGTGTACCTATATTTTTATTACTAGTTATGTACCAATGTTTTTATTATTAGTTATGTACATATATTTTTATTACTAGTTATGTATCCATATTTTTATTACTAGTTATGTACCCATAGTTTTATTACTAGTTATGTACCTATATTTTTATTACTATACTTCAAAAAGTCTAGGATGAACCGTGCGACGTTTAAAACGTCATGTCACAAAGGGATGGGGTAAAATCGTTTTTTTTACAAATCGAATAGTTTTTTTATAAATCGAACAAATGTTTTTCTCTAAACTGATGTTTTAATTCCTAATTTTCATTATACTGACTTTCTAATGTATTGTATTATATGATTTGTATGCATCTTTAAATAGGCCAAGATCCATTATGAATTAATACTAATTACGAACATTTAATTAAAATCGATTTTCGAAATCGATTTTTGAAAATCCAACTATCGTATACCCCATTCCTAGCCAATGCAGACTAACGTAGTGACTTTTGACAAACGTCACCAAATATTATTTGATTTTAACAAACCGTCACATTTTTGCTAATTTGTGACAAGATGTGTCAATTTGTCATTATTGTTAGTTTCATGTAATGTATTTACCTAAATAACTTGCTATTTATTAGAATCGAGGCTTATATTAAAGTTGATAAAATAATTAAAATTACTGAACATCGTTACAAGGTTGTATTGGGGCAAATTTGTGAGCTGTCACAGGACTCATCCTAGAATTTCCTAACTATAGTTATGTATCTATATTTTTGCATAACATATGTTTCTTGTGCGTCATACTTCTACGCCTCCAGCAACCTGCCCACATTGTCTCCATGTTCATGAGCTATGTATATACCCAAAGAATTGGAGGACTCACCGAAGACATATTGTCGACAATCTGTCGGTGATTCGCAGTTCTTCGAGAATGGAGACGTTAGTTTGCCTTGCTGTCCATGGAATTCGTAACATTCTTCTCCAGCACCACATTTCAAATGCATCTATTCTACATGTCTTACTTAATCTCAGAGTCGAAGTCTCCGCGCCATACATGAATATTGCGAAGACGAGAGACTTGACTAGGCGTATTTTCATAGTGATGGTATTAGTTCTGCTCTTCCGTATCTTTTCCAGCTTTAACACCACATAAAATATAATAACAACATAAAAGTCAAAAGGTCACAAACTACCTGCGCTGCAGAGGCTGCCAGTCATTGGAGTATCCACCTCATAGTTGTACGTGGCTCGGGTGGCATTAGAACTGGTCTGCTCCAGGCTGTCCGTGCTGCCCAGCATCAGGTCTTCCTCCCGGGCCCTGCAACCAACATCCCTTAGCCCCTTGCTTGCCCATTTCTGATAGTTAACTCAGACATATCTACGGTAACAACTTACTCCTACCCAATCCCTTTAAAAACAATATTGACAGGATTCAAGAAGAAAGGATACAACAGCGTCTGTCTTTAACATTAATTAAATAATAATAATAAAATGGTAATAATTATAGCGCCAATAAGAGAGCAAACTCTTCTCAAGAGTGCTCTAGCTCAGGATTCGAACCCACTGTTATTTAAATATTAAAAATATTCAAAAATAAATATAGATATAGTTAAGTATAAGAATGGCCTGATAGTGGTTGCGACCAATAGATTAGGTACATCCCCGCATCTGTTTATGTTCAGAAAAATATATTTGGTAAGAAAACCACAGAAAACTTACTAAGGCCTCGGCCACACAGATAGGGGCCTCGCATGGTGCTTAGAGCTACGCTGCGAGCTAGGTGACTTATCCTAGCAAACCAACGCACCGCATACTATCCGCAATGACCACACTGCACGCTTTGCGCCACGCTACGTGACTATTAGTCACCTATTGAGTCTCCTAGCGAACATATGTGTTGATTAATTTTATTGAGTCACCAAGTGACGACCTCCGTGGCCTGGTGGTAAGACGCTTGTCTACCGATCCGGAGGTTGCGGGTTCGATCCCCGTTGGAATCCAGATTTTTTAAAAATGGAATTCCAGTCTGGTTTTCACTTAGGGCCCATTAAACATCTTTCTGGTTGGTTGGAAGAGATTGCCACATGGCAATAAACTAGCCAGGTGAAATAAAAAAAAAGTTATTTTAGAAGTTGAAACTCTCCACTCCATACTTCTAGATAACATTAACATAACATTATGCACCCAACAAGTTCCAATTTGAGATGTTCGAAATTAAATTCTCTGAGAGAAGTAGCTTTCTGGTTAGTTTTGAGAGTGGCATCGTTTGTTGACTCAACCGCTCCCAAACGTCAAATGAATTTGTGCGAAGCACTTTGGTGTGGCCAAGCCTGAAGTCACCTAGTCTATTGGTCACATAGCACCTAGCTTAGCACCTAGCAAAGCACTTTGGTGTGGCCTTAGCCTAAGGGAAGATGAACTACAATGAAACCTTTGCAGATTTTCTGATATCTGATAGAAACACTTTTGGCTTAAAGTGTTGTCTGTTGTTTCATTTTCACGTAACATGATAAATTTTCATAAAACCTCTAAGCGAGTGAGATTTCGTAAGTAAAATAAAAAATTGATTTTGTAAGTTATAAAAAAAAACGTAATTGCGGCCGCCATATACAAAATAATTGAATAGATAAAAACATTTGAGCCTTGTCCGTTTTATGGACAAATTCATGTATTCGGGAAAAAAACATTGGACGTACCATGTACGTCCATACTCTCTTGAGGTAAAAATTCGCTCGCCGTACACCGTACGGCCATACTCCTTTAGAGGTTAAGTGCTTCCTAAAGCTGCATATGCTACCCATATCTCTAACACTAAAAGTTACTGGGTCATAATAAAAGTCATGTAGAAACATGGACTTAATAATGATGAAATTTGGAATTTGATAACTTTTTTTTTTTCTTTTTACCTGGTGTTTTTATTGCCATGTGGCAATCCCTTCCAACCAACCAGAAATATGTGTTTTATAGGCCCTAAGTGTTAACCAGACTGGAATCCTATTTAAAAAATCTGGGTTCCAGCGGGGATCGAACCCGCAACCTCCGGATCGGCAGACAGGTGTCTTACCACCAGGCCATGGAGGTTGTCAACTTTGTCAATCAGTGGTAAAAAATTCCATGATACCACAATTAAATGTGTACTTATATAGGCTGTTATCTAAATGTTGGCCAATAAACTTTATGCAGAGGAGATCTGATAGCTGAGAATTATTCAAATTATTCAGAGTGTTTTAAGTTATATGTGTGCTTCTAGAAAAGTGCTAAAGTGGTGCTAAATTAATATCTATTATACAATATTTAGTTATTGTCAAGGATTTAATAGGGAATTTTTCAATTAAGTTAACTGTTCCCCTAAAAAATATGAGACGTGTTTTTTTTTATAAGCAAGGTCCGTTTTGAAGTTAGAAAAAAACATCGAAAGATTTAAATGATTTATAATAACCTGAAGAAATCTACTGTGTATTCACTGACCGCCCCTCGTAAGTTTAATTTCACGGAGAAAAAATTAACTTTCATGTATTTTTGATATTGTGAGACCAATTTCCTTATTTCACTATCAAAAAACATCGCAGCCTGTGTTGAACCATTTGTTAATGCTGTTCATCATCAAAGTTCTGCGATGCAAGCCATTTTTTTATATGTATAAACCGGTGACTTACTGCGATGCAAATATTTCTTTAAATGCATAAACAGGTGACTTTTTGCGATGTAAACTATTTATTTTTATGCAAAAAACAGGTGACTCGCTGTGATGGAAACTATTTCTTTGTATGCATAAATAGGTGACTTGCTGTGATGCAAACCATTTCTTTATATGCATAAACAGTTGACTTGATGGAATGCAAGCCATTTCTTTATATTCATAAACAGTTGACTTGCTGCGATGCAAACCATTTCATTATGTGCATAAACAGTTGACTTGCTGCGATGCAAGCCATTTTTTATGTCCATGCACAGGTAACTTGCTGCGTTGCAAGCCATTTCTTTATATGCATAAACAGTTGACTTGCTGCGATGTTAACTATTTCTTGATATGCATAAATAGGTGACTTGCTGTGATGCAAGCCATTTCTTTACATGCATAAACAGGTGACTTGCTGCGATGTTAACTATTTCTTTATATGCATAAATAGGTGACTTGCTGTGATGCAAGCCATTTCTTTACATGCATAAACAGGTGACTTGCTGCGATGTTAACTATTTCTTTATATGCATAAATAGGTGACTTGCTGTGATGCAAGCCATTTCTTTATATGCATAAACAGTTGACTTGCTGCGATGTTAACTATTTCTTTATATGCATAAATAGGTGACTTGCTGTGATGCAAGCCATTTCTTTACATGCATAAACAGGTGACTTGCTGCGATGTTAACTATTTTTTTATATGCATAAATAGGTGACTTGCTGTAATGCAAGCCATTTTTTTTATATGCATAAACAGTTGACTTGCTGTGATGTTAACTATTTCTTGATATGCATAAATAGGTGACTTGCTGTGATGCAAGCCATTTCTTTACATGCATAAACAGGTGACTTGCTGCGATGTTAACTATTTCTTTATATGCATAAATAGGTGACTTGCTGTGATGCAAGCCATTTCTTTACATGCATAAACAGGTGACTTGCTGCGATGTTAACTATTTCTTTATATGCATAAATAGGTGACTTGCTGTGATGCAAGCCATTTCTTTATATGCATAAACAGTTGACTTGCTGCGATGTTAACTATTTCTTTATATGCATAAATAGGTGACTTGCTGTGATGCAAGCCATTTCTTTACATGCATACACAGGTGACTTGCTGCGATGTTAACTATTTCTTTATATGCATAAATAGGTGACTTGCTGTAATGCAAGCCATTTCTTTATATGCATAAACAGTTGACTTGCTGCGATGTTAACTATTTCTTTATATGCATAAATAGGTGACTTGCTGTGATGCAAGCCATTTCTTTATATGCATAAACAGTTGACTTGCTGCGATGTTAACTATTTCTTTATATGCATAAATAGGTGACTTGCTGTGTTGCAAGCCATTTCTTTATATGCATAAACAGTTGACTTGCTGCGATGTTAACTATTTCTTTATATGCATAAATAGGTGACTTGCTGTGATGCAAGCCATTTCATTATGTGCATAAACAGTTGACTTGCTGCGATGCAAGCCATTTTTTATGTGCATAAACAGTTGACTTGCTGCGATGTAAGCCATTTTTTATGTGCATGCACAGGTGACTTGCTGCGTTGCAAGCCATTTCTTTATATGCATAAACAGGTGAACCCACGAGAAAATACATACGAGTACATGTAAAAATAAACGGCATACAACAAACAATCCTACATTATAATTGCGATGACCGGCGAGTAAAACTGTTCACGGTTTATAAGGTATGGACGGTCTGTGCCATATATGCCAACTTATCTTAACCCGGTGAATTTCCGGTCGGACATTGGCGTCAATTTTACCAAATATGCCCGAACAATTCCGAATAGTTGCTCCTCGTCCCCGCTACCCTCCCGCATACTTTGTGGATACACGCAACTGTGTTTTATCACAGTGACGTCAAAGTGAACACGCATATTGCTATCAACACATCGCAGTCCGTTCGGATATCGGCACTATGAATTATATTTTATATGTGATATACATAGGTAATATCTTTAAAAGTATCCGCAGGCAGAATGAAAAGCCCTCACGGGCCGGATGAAAATCTCTCGCGGGCCGGATGAAAAGCCTTTGTGGCCGGATCTGGCCCCCGGGCTGTAGTCTGGAGATCAATGATTTAAAGTAACTAATAAAAGAATTCCATTGTAATTTATTTTTAACAAACACTGTTTATTACACTTTTTTGAAAAAAGTGGAATAAACAGTGTTTGTTAAAAATAAATTACAATGTCTTTAAACCTCCACAACGTTAATGCCTTAACTATAAACAACACAAAAAGAATTCCAGTTTTAATGTCTAATTTAAGTCATTTCGTTAGATCAAATCAGTTTCAACAACGACACGCCAAAATTAATAGCATAAAAAATGATCATGTCATTCATAGAAATGAACAAAATGGCAAATAAAACACTACTTTCCAACATTCTAGTGCAGAATAAACTAAATAAAAACACAGCCTCATAATATCCTCTCCAGCCGTTCCGAATGTTGCGAACTCAGCGCCAATGTGAATGTCATCTCTAACAGCTAAAGAAATAATACACAAGACGAACTAAGAATAAATAACACAGATTCTTGCAAATGTTTCTTTACCTGTCCACCCGAGACTGGGTCGATGTTGTACTCCTTCCCCTGTTAATACCATTCAAGATTCATAAGAATATTCTGTATTTTGTAATGGTAACACTAATAGTATAACCTTATAATTCCAAATCATTGTATTGTATACCATTCAAGTTCATAAGAATATTCTATATTTTGTAATGGTAACAGTATGACCATACAATTCCAAATCATTGTATTGTATACCATTCAAGTTCATAAGAATATTCTATATTTTGTAATGGTAACAGTATGACCATACAATTCCAAATCATTGTATTGTATACCATTCAAGTTCATAAGAATATTCTATATTTTGTAATGGTAACAGTATGACCATACAATTCCAAATCATTGTATTGTATACCATTCAAGTTCATAAGAATATTCTATATTTTGTAATGGTAACAGTATGACCATACAATTCCAAATCATTGTATTGTATACCATTCAAGTTCATTAGAATGTTCTATATTTTATAATGGTAACAGTATGACCATATAATCCCAAATCATTGTATTGTATACCATTCAAGTTCATAAGAATATTCTATATTTTGTAATGGTAACAGTATGACCATACAATTCCAAATCATTGTATTGTATACCATTCAAGTTCATTAGAATGTTCTATATTTTATAATGGTAACAGTATGACCATATAATCCCAAACCATTGTATTGTATACCATTCAAGTTCATAAGAATATTCTATATTTTGTAATGGTAACAGTATGACCATACAATTCCAAATCATTGTATTGTATACCATTCAAGTTCATAAGAATATTCTATATTTTATAATGGTAACAGTATGACCATATCCTCAGTGAGATACAGGCAAAAGCCTAGTTTACTGGGGATATGACAAATGAAAGGCAACAAACCCAGATCCATTAAAATTATATGTCCAAATCAAATTACCTGTTGTTTTTTCTCAAATTGTGTATATTTCTTGTCATGTGTAATAATAAATAAATAAATAAATAAATAAAATATAATCTCAAATCATTGTATTGTATACCATTCAAGTTCATAAGAATATTCTATATTTTGTAATGGTAACAGTATGGCCATACAATTCCAAATCATTGTATTGTATACCATTCAAGTTCATTAGAATATTCTATATTTTATAATGGTAACAGTATGACCATATAATCTCAAATCATTGTATTGTATACCATTCAAGTTCATAAGAGTATTCTATATTTTGTAATGGTAACAGTATGACCATACAATTCCAAATCATTGTATTGTATACCATTCAAGTTCATAAGAATGTTCTATATTTTATAATGTTAACAGTATGACCATATAATCTCAAATCATTGTATTGTATACCATTCAAGTTCATAAGAATATTCTATATTTTGTAATGGTAACAGTATGACCATACAATCCCAACTCTTTGTATTGTATACCATTCAAGTTCATAAGAATATTCTATATTTTGTAATGGTAACAGTATGACCATACAATTCCAAATCATTGTATTGTATACCATTCAAGTTCATAAGAATGTTCTATATTTTATAATGGTAACAGTATGACCATATTATCTCAAATCATTGTATTGTATACCATTCAAGTTCATAAGAATATTCTATATTTTGTAATGGTAACAGTATGACCATACAATCCCAAATCTTTGTATTGTATACCATTCAAGTTCATGAGAATATTCTATATTTTGTAATGGTAACAGTATGACCATACAATTCCAAATCATTGTATTGTATACCATTCAAGTTCATAAGAATATTCTATATTTTGTAATGGTAACAGTATGACCATACAATTCCAAATCATTGTATTGTATACCATTCAAGTTCATAAGAATGTTCTATATTTTATAATGGTAACAGTATGACCATATAATCTCAAATCATTGTATTGTATACCATTCAAGTTCATAAGAATATTCTATATTTTGTAATGGTAACAGTATGACCATACAATCCCAAATCTTTGTATTGTATACCATTCAAGTTCATAAGAATATTCTATATTTTGTAATGGTAACAGTATGACCATACAATTCCAAATCATTGTATTGTATACCATTCAAGTTCATAAGAATATTCTATATTTTATAATGGTAACAGTATGACCATATAATCTCAAATCATTGTATTGTATACCATTCAAGTTCATAAGAGTATTCTATATTTTGTAATGGTAACAGTATGACCATATAATTCCAAATCATTGTATTGTATACCATTCAAGTTCATAAGAATATTCTATATTTTATAATGGTAACAGTATGACCATATAATCTCAAATCATTGTATTGTATACCATTCAAGTTCATAAGAGTATTCTATATTTTGTAATGGTAACAGTATGACCATATAATTCCAAATCATTGTATTGTATACCATTCAAGTTCATAAGAATATTCTATATTTTATAATGGTAACAGTATGACCATATAATCTCAAATCATTGTATTGTATACCATTCAAGTTCATAAGAATATTCTATATTTTGTAATGGTAACAGTATGACCATATAATTCCAAAACATTGTATTGTATACCATTCCAGTTCATAAGAATATTCTATATTTTGTAATGGTAATACTAACAGTATAACTTTATAATTCCAAATCATTGTATTATATTACACTGTTGTAGTAAACAGTACAACTTGGCGGGGTTAAAGATTCCTTAAGTGAAAATCAGACTGGAGTTCTTTTTAAAAAATCAAGGGTTCCAGCGGGAATTAAACCCGCAACCTTCAGATTGGTAGACAAGTTTCTTACCAACTATGGCACGGAGGTTGTCATGGCGAGGGAATGAATGTATTTCGATGCTTAATTGGAATAAGATAATTTAAAAAAATATTTTTAGTAATTCATGAATGTATTATAGAGAATCTAATCAAAATTATTATTTATTTTTTGGTCTTACTTTATTTACCAGTAAAATGGATATATTAAAAAAAAAAAATAGAAACACGGAATATATAACTTTATCATTTTGATCTTATTCCAAGGAATAATAAAATAGAATTTTTAAAATGATTATATAATCAGATACACGTAAATTTAATCAAATTGTAACTAAAGTTAGTTTTGGCGATACTCGTATTAGATTGGAACAAGAGTTCGATAGGATTTGGAGTAAAATATAAAATTGTCATATTAACTCGTCCAGTGCTGAGAACACGCGTGGCGTGTCCATTTTTCTGTTAGTTTTTATAAAATATTGTTTTTTTTTTGTAATATAATGTTGTTCGAAAAATGTCATAAAAACCTCCATTCAATACCATTACGGTATGCGTCAAAATACCGACATCACTCTTATCACACAAAAAAGTCACTCAAGTACGTTTGATAAAAATATCTCATTTTGCGCCGAATTACCAATGGACAAAATAAAAATAACATAAAAATAAACACATTTGAAAAAGGACAAAAAAATATTTGCTTGAAAATTTTTAATTTATTTGAGAATATTTTTTACATGTGTAACCCCAACTTTACAGCATGGCCTTAGCTGTGATTCGTCGATCGAATTTTTGAACCGGTGTAAAAGGGGACGATGTATAAATGATATATATAAACAAATTCTATATTTATTAATATATATTTTCTTAAATGTAAAATTTGTTTTACTTCCGTGAAAATATCACGGGATGCAACTATATTGCGCACTGATCGGCTCTCATAGAAATTGTCTCAGCAGTGAAAGAGTTAAAAGGTGAGATAAAACTTTATTCAATAACTTATGCTCCTTTTTTCCTGATAAAAGCTCTAAATAGAGGATTTCCACCCGATTCTACAATACAAAATACACGACACGCCCCGCCTTCAAAAAGCTTAGTACAGTACCCAGCGGTAAGTACATAATACACATCGGGCTTAACGTGTTACTCCCGGGAAGCACAAACGTCTGTGATCTAATCTGTAGCATTCCTTTGTGTATTTTACGTAATGTTTAGTTTATCTCCTTTATTTAACGAGTCTCCTTAACGTGTTCCCCGCGGGGAGCACAAACGCCTGTGATCTGACGACAATCCAAGTTTCAAATCACAAATACTTAAAAAAAATAACACAAAACCGGAATAAAAATTGAACTAAAATTTAAAATAATCTTTATTCTAGCGACATCTCTGAAAACCTTGTCAAATAATATATTAGTTTATGAGATATTGTTGAATAAACAGAGCGCCGAATTTTTTTGGTTTCTCAATATTTCCAGCATTAACGACCTGTCGCGCGGATCGAGTCCTGCGATGAGTCTCTCTTACGTAAATAAACATTACTAAGTCTCTCTTACGTAAATAAACATTACTAGTGCTATATGCATTTAATTGGGTGAGTGTCATGAAGCATTGATTTGATCGTAGCATTCCTTTGTTTATTTTACGTAATGTTTAGTTTATCTCCTTTATTTAATGAGTCTCCTTAAGAGTAATGACTATTATTTATTCTCAGAAAATTACTTAAGTGTCATGTTTACTTGGTGTTGTAATCAAATATCAATGGTTCTAAACAAAATATGTGTTTAAACTTAGAAATTAAAAACGCTGAAATTGTGCCGCGCACAGGATTCGTTGAATTTGATTTTTAACGCGGTGAACAGGTTAAGAGTAATGACTATTATTTATTATCAGATAATTACTTGAATGTCATGTTTACTTGGTGGTGTAATCAAATATCAGTGGTTCTAAACAAAATACGCGTTTAAACTTAGAAATTAAAAAAACGCCGAAATTGTGCCGCGCACAGGATTTGTGGAATTTGATTTTTAACGCGGTGTACAGGTTAAGAAAGAGACTGTTGGTCATAATCGGCTTACTTCGGATTTGTAGAGCGTCGTCTCTGTCACACGATGACGGCCATAATGACTGACAAATCGAGACGGAACACGAGAATGAATGCTGACAGAGACGACGCTCTACAAAGCCGAAGTTAGCCGATTATGGCCGACAGTCTCTTTCTTAAGCCCAACGTGTATTACTTACCGCCGGGTACTGTACTAAATTTTCTGTTTTTTTATGTTAAATAGATGTTTAAGGAGATTGAAATGAGTGTAAAAAGCTGACTTTATGTATAATGTACAATTTATTGCTGGCTTTATGACATTTTTACCGTTACATGAGTGAGTATGTCGGTACCAGTTTGAATATAATTCAGTCTTGTTTGTGCTCCCTGATGATGAGGGGAAAACCTTAAAACCGGTAGGGTAATACTGTTATATTAAGCGGAATAAACAATGTTTTACTAAATAAAAATATATTTGTGACCTATAATTTGTGTTTTTGTTCAGTTTTGATAATAAAAAAAAAAAACAACTTGTTCCAACCTAACGTTTTTCAAAAATAGTTTGTGTTTTCTCTAAAACTCTGAAATTTAATGTTTGAATATTTATGATATGAATAAGTGAGAAAAAAATAAAGATTGAATTGTTCAAAAAGTTTAAAGATTGAATTGTTCATGAAAATATCTGCTAGATGCCAGAAATATGTTGTTTTTTGGAAGAGATATTGATTACGTGAAAACACAGGATTGGGACTCAACGCAAATCTCGTTTATCACGTTAAAACACAGGATCGGGACTCAACGCAAATCTCGTTTATCACGTTAAAACATGGGATCGGGACTCAACGTAAATCTCGTTTATCACGTTAAAACACAGGATTGGGACTCAACGCAAATCTCGTTTATCACGTTAAAACATGGGATCGGGACTCAACGCAAATCTCGTTTATCACGTTAAAACATGGGATCGGGACTCAACGCAAATCTCGTTTATCACGTTAAAACATGGGATCGGGACTCAACGCAAATCTCGTTTATCACGTTAAAACATGGGATCGGGACTCAACGCAAATCTCGTTTATCACGTTAAAACATGGGATCGGGACTCAACGTAAATCTCGTTTATCACGTTAAAACATGGGATCGGGACAATCCTGTGTCGGCCCATCTAGCAGTGGTGGCACTCAGATCATATTTTTAAAACATTATTTTTTTAATATTTTCATAACCTATTTATGAATCTTTAGGCACCCTCATTGGTTCGGCACTCCTAAGCAAATACCTAAGTTTGCCCGTTAGCAAATGCGACTCTGTGTGTAACATAGACTTCTATTGATATCATGAACTCAATTTGATCTGTATCCAACTTTATTAAAAGTGTTTGTTTTAAAATGATTTTTTAACACATTTTTGAAAAAAAAAACCTTACAAATGAAATAAAACTGGTACAACGTTGAAAAGGGTTACATAGAAAAAATCTAATCTATTTTCAATATGAAAATGATTTACCTGCTAAAGCTTCCAGAAGAACTCATGTCCTCGTCCAGTCCACTCCAGGAGCCGCTGGCCGGATCTGTAAATGGCTTGGATGAAGCACCAGAAAACATACCAGAGCCCGACTTATTAGACATGGGTGAGCTCTCTCTTAGGCCTGAATCGCTTGTTTCGCCCGATTTTAAGCCACCCAATTCTAAGTCCAACTGTTTAGAACCGTCTGTTACTCTTTTTAAAGTTGCGTAATTATCTAAGGAAGCTGGACCACTCTCTTGTTCGGAACCGAATTGCTGTTCCATCATTGTGACAAGACTCTCGGTGTCTGACTGTTGCGATGTGATAGAAGAAGAAAATTCTGAGCCGTAGTCCGGGATAGATTTTCCTGAACCTACCTCGACACTAGGATAGCTTCCAGAATCGTATTCTCCGGTTTGTCCTTCTTGAGATGCTCCAGGAATATCCATACCCTTTCCTGTTGACACTGTAACAGTTTCGGAAACTTTTTCACCGTCCACAAATCGTTGAGATATGATTTTGGTAGTAGTTATTACACCAATCATATTGGCATCTGCTTCTGTGAATGAGGAACCTAGTTCACAGATGTCTTTAGTTTCGGGTTCTTTATCCTTAAGTACTTCTTCACATGGCTCACCTTGTTTGCATTCGTATGCTGTCTTTCTTACGCAAACAGTTTCTGTCGGTTCCACAGATGAAACTTCAGGTACGTAAAAAGCACCTCGATTATCAAACACTTTCTTTTGTGCAGTAACATATGTAATAGTTGTATTTCCATCGGCTGTAACACTTGTTGTGACTTTGACATCACCTCCTTCAGCCAATTGCTGGTCTATTAACTTTCTTATAACCATCAGCTCTTGAGCTTTCTGAGATGGACTTCCATACTTCTGACCAGGGCTACCACTCTTCAAACTTGGACTGCCGCTCTTCTGTCCCGGGCTACCGCTCTTGAGCGATGGACTTCCACTCTTTTGTCCAGGACTTCCACTTTTCTGTGGAGGGCTGCTATCAGAACTTCCGTGACTGTAAGATCGTCTTTCCATATCCAAAAATCCAGCACTACTGAGTCTACCATCTTGAGATAAGAGTAGAGCTTCTTTTTGTTTTGCATCAATTTCTATTCGTAATGCTTCGAGACAAGCAGATTCTAGCCCTTCAAATTCTTTCAAACTGGACATTGAGACATCATCACCTTGGCCACTTCTACTTAACTGATATCTTCGAGATAGTGAACCATTTAATGAATCTTGTGAAGACGATGAATGTTGATAGTTTTCCATTAGCATAGCTTGTTCCAGACTCTCAAATTCTTGTAGAGAGCTGACAGAAACATCATCCTGCTCCCCTGGACGCATCATATATCTTCGTCTGAAAGCCATTTCAGATTCTGAGAGACTTCCATAAGAGTTTTTCATGCTTCCATAACTTCCGACCGATTCTTTCTGAGAGCTTAAGCTTCCAATTCTGCTTGCATCAAAATCGGTCATTTCTTCTTCTTTAATATCTTCGAGAGGTCCGCGTTCATACTCGTAACATCGTGCTGCAGCCAAGTCTCCTTCAAACTGCATTTGAATCCATTTCTTTCCAGCTTCTATTTCAGCCAATTCAGCAGCTCGAATCCTCTTTTGTTCAAGTTCGTACTGTAACATTTCTTCCTCGGATAAGGATCCTGACGTACTATACTCAGTTTCACTAGTTTTCTTTGCTGTTTGCGAGAGATAATCTTCAATTTCTTCATCGTGTCTTTTAACATGTGCCACTTTTCCAATCGTTACACTTTTCCCTTCTGAATCAAATTCTGATGCTTCCTTGGCGACTTCTTCTATGACTACAAAGTCATCCATTTCATTTGGTTTGTCAACCATTTCAAATTCGTCACTTATCGGTGAATCAGGCTCCTTGTGCGCTTCGTAAAGCGTACGTTCTTCAGTTGTTACAGACAACTCAGATTTGGAGTCCGTCATAGCCCTTTCACTATGAAAAAGTTCTGGATCTTCCGAGATTTCGTACATTTCATCCAAAACATATTCTCTCCCGTTATCTGTTGATTCGGAACTCTGACTAGGATTAGATATGGGAGTTTGTGGGGTTGAAAGGAAATCATCTTGTATTTTTAAGCTTGAAGATGAACTCTGTTTACTGTCAATGGGGTATGGTTCCGGAGTTTTTTTGCCATGAGAAGAACTAATAGAAATAGCAGATGTAGTTGACTGTGATTTGGGCACTTGTGCGCTGATAATTTCTTCATATTCTGCGCTTCCTTTTGGTATAATATCTTTCATGAGTGAATCATAATCTACTTCTTGAGCTATTTCCACTTCAGTGGTTACCTGGGGCTTAGCTTCAGTTTTGACAGTCGTGATTTTTCTTTCAATAATGGTTTCTTCAATTTCAACAGGCTTCGGTTTTTTCTCTGGTGTTTTATAAACGACCGATGACGTATGGTACTCGACAGTTTTTTCTGACATTTCGTAAGACTTAGATGAATCTAAGCTTTTAGAACTTTTTATTTCTGATTGTTTTGTATGTCTAACAATACTTGGTCCAGTTTCTATCTTGCTCATGCTAAACACTTGAGAATCTGACTCTGGTATCCCTGAATCGAGATCCATATCAGCACTCTCAGATAGACTGTCTGATGGAACTTTTTCTGGTAAAAGCTCTTTTGGTTGGAAACTCATCTCGTGTGACCGCTTCATCTTAGAAACGACTTCTCCTTCAATTACTTCATTTAGTTCATCATCCAAGGATCCTTCATCGGAATGATCACTTAAGACAATTTGTTGTTGAACCACTTGTTCCACTTCTAAATCTTCTTTGGTTTTATATTCATCAGAAATATCCTCTTCCACTTCTTTGATAATAGTCGCTTTAAGTTTGGATGGATCAATATCAAATTGATCAGTGAAGTTTCCACTCTCCATCATTTCTTCTCTAAGTTCAGTAGCTGATGGAACTAAAGTTTCTGAAGCATCAGAAATATCAATACTGGCGATATGTCCCGAACTGTCTGAATCCAAGCTTCTCATACTGTCTCTAGAACTCAAAGAGCCGACGGCTGTGTAATAATCTTTCGAAGTCCTCTGTGACCGAGAAGATACATCTTGGGTTGTCAGAGCACTTTGGAAATCAGTAGTGCTGTGTCCAGTCAATAAGTTTTCAACATCAGATGACAAAGGTCTGCTGTGTGGGCTATCAGTATGTTCAAAACTCTGGTAATGACTTTCCCCAGAACTTGACCATCCTTCAACATCCGATCCTGATCGCCGATCTGAAACAATCATATGTGCAGATTTTACATGTTTCTGAATAGGTCTAAGTTTAACTTCAGGACTACTCTTAGTAGATTCATCTCTATCAGATCCCAAGTCAGTTTCTGTGTCAAGTAGAGATGTTGGACCACTTTCAAGTCCTATTGAAATATCACTTAGTTCTTGTGTCAACTTGTCCCTTTCTTGAATAGTGTCTTTTTCTTCATCTGATGTGATGAATGTATCATCATGTTTGGAAGAAGAATCGCTTTCCTTAACACTGATCTGTATATCTTTATCAGTCATGGTAATTTCTATGGATTTACTGTGTGCACTCAGTTCTTCTCCTACTTCTACGTAATCTTTTTTAACTTCTTGCTTGTCTTCCACAGGTTCAGAAGAAGCTGAAGTTTGTTTTAAACCGAAACTCGCTATTATTGGTTTGGTTTCATCCGTAATCTCTGACTGCCCTCCAACTTCTGAATGAACCATTGGCTCCTCGTGGATTACTTCAGGTCGATCAGGGCTTATTAGTTTGAATTCAAATTCTGACGGAGACTGTTTGTATTTAATAGTTCCGTCACATTTTTCACTTATAATTTGACCGTGGGCCGCCTCTAGAGATTGTTTAACTTCGTCGATGGTCTTTTCCAAGTCAGAGAGTTCAGCCAGAGGTTGAGGCCTCATGGGTTCTGTGTCGACTCGCTCAAGTTCAAGTTTCGAGGTAAGAAACTCGGCAGAGGAGAGATCTGTGTCATACCCACTGCTACATATGTCTTCCAAACTCTTTTCTTTTGTAAATCTATGATCATCTCTTCTCAGTTGAAGATCTGCGACAAAAGAGTCTGCTTCCATAGAAAAGTCTTCTTTTTCAGAATGTTGCATTGTTTCAGCACTTACAGAATCCATAGATTTTTGCAATGTATCAGTATCTTGAGAGTCAATAGACTTGATCATGTATTCTGTTTCTACACTTTCTCCAGATCGAAGCATAGAATCTTTGAAAGAATCTATGGCTTCACTGTGTACCTCAGCTTCGTGAGTTTCTTCCGAGCTTGCTAAACTCAGATCATTAAGTTTTATCTTGACGTCGTGATCTGAGCTGATAGTTGTAATCCCGGACATTGACGACTTCGATTCAGACTGAGACGCAAACTCAATGTCCCACGACTGCGATTCATCTTTCAAAGACTTAGGCTGGGGTTGTTGTAGGTCAATAGCTACCTCATCAAGTGATTCTTGTTTTTGTACTGAGACTTCCCAAACATGATCTTGGATACGTGTTTCGGGTTTATGTACAGGAGAGTGGAGGGTTTTGTCCTCTATTGGTTTGATCTTAGCTTTTTCTTCAAGCCTGGCATCGTCCGGTAAATCTTGTTGAGCATGCGCCAAAAGATCTGATTCTCCGGTCATATCTGATTCTGACTGAGTGTCTTGGCTTCCCCCTCGGCTCAAACTCTTTTCTCTCTGAGAAGTGGACACTTTTATTTCTTTGACAAAGTCAACATCAAATACTTCCTCCTTCTTGAATGATTTAGATCTACTCTTAGGTGACATTTCAGATTTCTCATCTGACGAATCACGTTTTCCCGCAACTTCGCTCTTGAAGCTAGTATCGTGAGAGATATCGGAGCTCATGTCGTCGTGTTCTTTGCTTTCTACGATGGATTCTTCTTTAGTGTATCCAGTAGAAGAACTGACCACTTTACCTTCGTGTAAAACTTCTTCCGTTGAAATCTTTTCATCTTTTTCAATTATTTTCATCGTTGATTCCATATGAACGTCTTTCCCTTGTGAAAACTCACCTTCGACTTCTGCAGTCGGTTCAAGTTCTGCAAAATATTCTTTACCCCACTGTTCGTGTGAGAGATCTCGTTCAGAATATGATATCTCCGTCTTCTTTTCAACATCATCTTTGATAGCGGTCATTTTTTCTTCTGATTTACTCTGTCTTCCTGAATATAATCCTTGTTCAGCAAATTCCTTTTGTTTATAAATTACCGTTTCGTCATCTCCGGATTTCTTAGCTTTATATTCTTCCGAATCGTGTCTTTCCACAGCGGCCTTCTGTTCTTTTTCCAAGGAAGATCTTTCACTTCGTGTCATATCACCAATTTTTTCCATAGATTCTTTCTCTTTCAGTTTATATTCTTCTCCCAATATTCCCATTGTGGTCTCCACTTTTGTCTCGACATCCTTTCCACTCGTCGATATCTGTTTCTTTTCAACGTAAAACTCTTTACCCGAAATTTGATGTGTTACAGATTCCTTTTTCGTTATCAAAGTTGTCATGCCATCTTCGATTTTCAAATCTGCATCCGGAATAATTTTATCCGGATCTTGAACAGTTGTGAATTCTTGTTTCATCTGTTCAAACTTTGCGATAGCACTTTCTTGGAAATCCTTCTTGAGTTCTTCAAACTTCCTTCTCGTTTCTTCTTTGAATGTTTTTCTCGACGTATCGAACTCTTTTCCCATTTCATCGAGTTTAGCTTCAAAATCGTCCGAACCGGGACTAGTTTCATCTTTACTAGTTTTTATTTCATCAGTTATAGATGCGGCTTTATCTTCAGCAATGGTTTTAGTCTCTTTTAAGTCAATGGGCTCTGGATGTATGGTTAGGGCTTCAACGTTTACGAATGCTATGTTATCAACGTGGTGTCTCGTGGGGGATTTGGGACTTGCGGAAGCGCTTAGAGTTTTCGTCACCTCAGCAACGTAATCTGTAAATAAATAATCTAAATAAGTGTTATTTGTTACATGTTACGAATGAATTCAAAAAGCTACACAGACAAATAAAAAGAAAATAAAGTTTGGTGATGAAAATAACTATGCCACGGTCGTAATGTATGTCTCAAAATAAATGGCGAAGAGAAAAGGATGAGAAAATACATGAACAATGATTCTTTTATCTCTTCTGTTAAATGGTTTTGATGACTTCTGATATGAAATACTGTAAATAAATTTAATATGAATTTCTATCAATTGATTCATGAGAAAAATTAAAGAATAAAAAAAAAAAAAAGACGGAATTATTGAAACGTACCAAGCCTTAGATTGTAACCAGCAAAATTTTGTACAGTACCCGGCGGTAAGTAATAATACATCGGGCTTAAGAAAGAAGACTGTCGGCCATAATCGGCTAGCTTCGGGTTTGTAGAGCGTCATCTCTGTCGCACTATGCGCTAACAGTCTCGCGACAGAACACTTGTATGAATGACAGAGACGACACTCTACAAAGCCGAAATTAGCCGATTATGGCCGACAGTCTCTTTCTTAAGGCCGATGTGTATTACTTACCGCCGGGTACTTTAACTAACATTTGGGCAAGTTAAAGGGTGCTGAATAAAATTGAGTTGACAAAATCTCAGGTTTGTTTTCCATCTCACAACAATCCATTGGATAAACAGTAGGTGCTCGATTATCTGGGATCACATTAAACTAATTACGGATTAACTGGGACAGTAAAAAAATCGAACATTTTAAATAACACTTCGAAATGTTGTAAAAACATTCAGAATTCGTTACAGCTCCGATTAATCTGTTGCCTAGGTAATGTGACCCTGGATAATCGAAAGTTTGCTGTATGAGGATTTTCCAATATATATATTTTTTAAATTTCCACATTCGAAGTGCTCCTTTGTATAATGTGAGCCTTATTTATATTTATTCATCTGTAAAAATCCTAGGGAGGATTTTTCTTATAGTACTAGGCGGTGCTGAGAATGTATGTTATCTACCGTGTCACTGAATTGGTTCAATATTTCTAAACCGCGTTTAAATGAATATTGGGCAATCACATAGGTTCTACAAGTTGGCATATAGGATACTCGTATATGATAGGCTGGTTCTGTAAAGTTGTAATTATCAGAAATATAAAAAACTAAGTGCTTTTAATATTGCAGGACAGTCAAAATTATAATACATTGCATATTTTTAATATGAATAATGTGATGTTTTCTTGTTTCGAGACTTCTATAATTGTACATTGTCAAAATTCGATAATTGCTATCTATTCTATATCATAAATATCTCAGGAACTGTTTTTGTATTTGTTCCAGTATATTTTTGTATTTTAGCTGGTGGGGAGCCCAAACTATCGAGACATTTTTTTATTTTAGCTGGCGGGGAGTCAAACTATCTAGGCATTTTTGTATTTTATCTGTGGGAGCCCACACTATCGAGGTATTTTTGTATTTTAGCTGGTGAGGAGCCCAAACTATCGAGACATTTTTGTACTTTAGCTGGCGGGGAGTCAAACTATCCAGACCTTTTTGTATTTTAGCTGGCGGGGAGTCAAACTATCTAGGCATTTTTGTATTTTATCTGTGGGAGCCCACACTATCGAGGTATTTTTGTATTTTAGCTGGTGAGGAGCCCAAACTATCGAGACATTTTTGTACTTTAGCTGGCGGGGAGTCAAACTATCCAGACCTTTTTGTATTTTAGCTGGCGGGGAGTCAAACTATCTAGGCATTTTTGTATTTTATCTGTGGGAGCCCACACTATCGAGGTATTTTTGTATTTTGGCTGGTGAGGAGCCCAAACTATCGAGACATTTTTGTACTTTAGCTGGCGGGGAGTCAAACTATCCAGACCTTTTTGTATTTTAGCTGGCGGGGAGTCAAACTATAGAGGCATTTTTTTATTTTATCTGGTGGGAGCCCACACTATCGAGGTATTTTTTTATTTTAGCTGGCGGGGAGTCAAACTATCGAGGCAATTTTGTATTTTATCTGGTGGGAACCCACACTATCGAGGTATTTTTTTATTTTAGCTGGCGGGGAGTCAAACTATCGAGGCACTTTTGTATTTTATCTGGTGGGAGCCCACACTATCGAGGTTTTTTTGTATTTTAGCTGGTGGGGAGTCAAACTATCGAGACACTTTTGTATTTTATCTGGTGGGAGCCCACACTATCGAGGTATTTTTGTATTTTAGCTGGTGGGGAGTCAAACTATCGAGGCAATTTTGTATTTTATCTGGTGGGAGCCCACACTATCGAGGTTTTTTTGTATTTTAGCTGGTGGGGAGTCAAACTAACGAGGCACTTTTGTATTTTATCTGGTGGGAGCCCACACTATCGAGGTTTTTTTGTATTTTAGCTGGTGGGGAGTCAAACTATCGAGGCACTTTTGTATTTTATCTGGTGGGAGCCTACACTATCAAGGTATTTTTGTATTTTAGCTGGTGGGGAGCCCAAACTAACGAGGCATTTTTTTATTTTATCTGGTGGGAGCCCACACAATCGAGGTATTTTTGTATTTAAGCTGGTGGGGAGCCCAAACTATCGAGACATTTTTATATTTTAGCTGGCGGGGAGTCAAACTATCGAGGCATTTTTTTATTTTATCTAGTGGGAGCTCACACTATCGAGGTGTTTTTATATTTTAGCTGGTGGGGAGTCCAACTATCGAGACCTTTTTGTATTTTAGCTGGCGGGGAGTCAAACTGTCGAGGCATTTTTTTATTTTATCTGTGGAGCCCACACTATCGAGGTATTTTTGTATTTTAGCTGGTGAGGAGTCAAACTATCGAGACATTTTTGTATTTTATCTGGTGGGAGCCCACACTATCGAGGTATTTTTGTATTTTGGCTGGTGGGGAGCCCAAACTATCGAGACATTTTTGTATTTTAGCTGGCGGGGAGTCAAACTATCTAGGCATTTTTGTATTTTATCTGTGGGAGCCCACACTATCGAGGTATTTTTGTATTTTAGCTGGTGAGGAGTCAAACTATCAAGACATTTTTGTATTTTATCTGGTGGGAGCCCACACTATCGAGGTATTTTTGTATTTTGGCTGGTGGGGAGCCCAAACTTTCGAGACATTTTTGTATTTTAGCTGGCGGGGAGTCAAACTATCTAGGTATTTTTTTTTATTTTCTCTGGTGGGAGCTCGCACTATCGAGGTATTTTTGTATTTTAGCTGGTGGGGAGCCCAAACTATCGAGACATTTTTGTATTTTAGCTGGCGGGGAGTCAAACTATCTAGGCATTTTTGTATTTTATCTGTGGGAGCCCACACTATCGAGGTATTTTTGTATCAAACGTGTGCCGCCAGTGTGTGATGTAGGTGATGGCTATGGGTGAGGAAGTGACGTAACTGCTATGGGTGAGGAAGCGACGTTATTCACGTCTCACTCTTACTCTACTTCGGTGTATGGGAACGCAAGAAATAGAATCTCAGTTCACTCGCTTCAGTAGCTCGCGGGCTTTCATTTGAGGTGGTCGCTTTGCCCGTTTTGAGAACGTCGGCCGATGATTTTTTTATGTTTTCAGCAATTAAATTTCAATTATTATCACTTTTGATTTCAAATTTAATTAATTTAAACGATTGGCTTTGAATATTCCTATTTTTCCGATTTTAAATAGCTCATTTTTACATGTGTATTGAATACACAGCACCAGAATGCGCAGAAAGGTTAAGAGTGTGACCAGGAGACAATATTGTCTTTGGCTTCAAAAGTCGAGCCTTTGGGTCAAAACCAATGGAGAAGTCACGTAACATATAGTTTGCCATCGTACGTGTTGGAAATACTACAGAATACGACTATTACAAGTAGTGTGGAGTTGGCAAAACCAATGGAGAAGTCACGTAACTCATAGTTTGCCATCGTACGTGCTGGAAATACTACAACATACGACTATTACAAGTAGTGTGGAGTTGGCAAAACCAATGAAGAAGTCACGTAACTCATAGTTTGCCATCGTACGTGCTGGAAATACTACAGCATACGAGTATTACAAGAAGTGTGGAGTTGGCAAAACCAATGGAGAAGTCACGTAACTCATAGTTTGCCATCGTACGTGCTGGAAATACTACAACATACGACTATTACAAGTAGTGTGGAGTTGGCAAAACCAAAGGAGAAGTCACGTAACTCATAGTTTGCCATCGTACGTGTTGGAAATACTACAACATACGACTATTACAAGTAGTGTGGAGTTGGCAAAACCAATGGAGAAGTCACGTAACTCATAGTTTGCCATCGTACGTGTTGGAAATACTACAGCATACGAGTATTACAAGTAGTGTGGAGTTGGCAAAACCAATAGAGAAGTCACGTAACTCATAGTTTGCCATCGTACGTGTTGGAAATACTACAGCATACGACTATTACAAGTAGTGTGGAGTTGGAAAAACCAATGGAGAAGTCACGTAACTCATAGTTTGCCATCGTACGTGTTGAAAATACTACAACATACGACTATTACAAGTAGTGTGGAGTTGGCAAAACCAATGGAGAAGTCACGTAAATCATAGTTTGCCATCGTACGTGTTGGAAATACTACAGTATACGAGTATTACAAGTAGTGTGGAGTTGGCAAAACCAATGGAGAAGTCACGTAACTCATAGTTTGCCATCGTACGTGTTGGAAATACTACAACATACGACTATTACAAGTAGTGTGGAGTTGGCAAAACCAATGGAGAAGTCACGTAACTCATAGTTTGCCATCGTACGTGTTGGAAATACTACAGCATACGAGTATTACAAGTAGTGTGGAGTTGGAAAAACCAATGGAGAAGTCACGTAACTCATAGTTTGCCATCGTACGTGTTGGAAATACTACAGCATACGACTATTACAAGTAGTGTGGAGTTGGCAAAACCAATGGAGAAGTCACGTAACTCATAGTTTGCCATCGTACGTGCTGGAAATACTACAGCATACGACTATTACAAGTAGTGTGGAGTTGGCAAAACAATGGAGAAGTCACGTAACTCATAGTTTGCCATCGTACGTGTTGGAAATACTACAGCATACGAGAATTACAAGAAGTGTGGAGTTGGCAAAACCAATGGAGAAGTCACGTAACTCATAGTTTGCCATCGTATGTGTTGGAAATACTACAGTATAATATATTACAAGTAGTGTGGAGTTGGCAAAAAAATTTTAACACTAACTCTGACTCCAGACATTTTTAATGTTTGTCTCCGACTCCAATTAAAGTACATATATTGCTAACTATATGTTATACTTAATTACGTGGTGGAACTACGTAAACCTAGGTCTATAGAGGTTCCTCATCATAGTACACACTATTTGTACTAGATGGTACATAGTTCATAATTTCATAATGCAATTTGTGTAAATATTTAGAAAATGTAAAAAAAATTGAAGTTGGAGTAAAATATTGACTATACTTGAGAAAATGTAGGATGGTTCCTGTGACATTTGAAATGTCATGTCTCAAAGGGATGGGATAAAATTTTTATAAATCGAAAAATTGTTTTTCTCTAAACTGACGTTTTAATTCCTAATTTTCATTATACAGACTTTCTAATGATTTGTATCTATCTTTAAATAGGCCAAGATCCACTATGAATTAATACTAATTACGAATATTTAATTTTAGGTATAAAAAATCGGAAATCCAATTATCGAATACCCCATCCCTAGCCAATGCAGACTAAAGTAGTGACTTTTGACAAACGATTTTAACAAACTGCCACATTTTTGCTAATTTGTAACAAGATGTATTAATTTGTCATTATTGTTAGTTTTATGTAATGTATTTACCTAAATAACTTGCTATTTATTAGAATCGGGGCTTATATTAAAGTCGATAAAATAATTAAAATTACTGAACGTCGTTACAAGGCTGTATTGGGGCAAATTTGTGAATTGTCACATGGACCATGCCACAATTTCTCAAGTATAGCATCTCCCGACTCCAACTACGATTCCGACTCCAATTCCTGACTCCGACTCTACAGTCCTGCTTACAAATAACACTAATATGATACATGATGTAATGCTAGTATTGTTGTTAAACAAATCCTTTATCCAGGGACTCTTTTTTTGCGTACAATTGGGAATTGAACCCGAAAATCCCAGATAAAAGGCAAGCGTCTTAAAAACTAGGTATGGAGGTTGTTAAGTAATGCGCTATAAGCAGCACATTTCATATTAAGAATAGCTGTAAAGTAGCACCGATATTACATTACACTTAACTGATTGAGTAGCACGCTACATTAGATCAAAAAGTAGCTGTAATATTGCTACTTTTTCAAAGTAGCTTTAACGAGATTGTCAATTTGTCACTTTACACCAAAGTGCCAAATTAGGAGTGTTATCCGAAGACCCTACAAAGGCCCTTGTGTCACCTTATTAATTTTATTATATATACAACCAAAAGCTTTAATTATAACATATATATCTAAAATAAAGCTTGCTTTAATAGGATCAGTCTAAAATATTGCATTCAATTTAATATAAAAATGTGCTTGTGCCCTGTGAGTGTTAATAATAGTAATAAAAATACAATAAGATTGAAAAAACCTGTGCTCCATGCACACTGTGATGCGTCAGTGATATATAACATATCTGTGATTTTGCTTATATTAAAACAATCAGTCGCCCGTATCTAATTGGTATTCTATGTAAAAATCAGTTATCCATTACTTATCTTGAAAAAATCAGTTGCCTATAACTAATCATTATTCTATGTAAACTATCAATTTTCCATTACTTAATGAGTATTCTTTGTAAAAATAAGTTGCCCGTATCTAATTGGTATTCTATGTAAAAATCAGTTATCCATTAGTTATTTTGTAAAAATTAGTTGCCTATAACTAATTATTATTATACGAGGATGTTAAATATCAATTTTCCATTACTTAATAAGTATTCTTTGTAAAAAATCAGTCACCCGTATCTAATTGGTACTTTATGTAAAAAATCAGTTATCCATTACTTATTTTGAAAAAATCAGTTGCCTTTAACTAATTATTATTCTATGTTAAATATCAATTTTCCATTACTTAATAAGTATTCTTTGTAAAAAATCAGTCACCCGTATCTAATTGGTACTTTATGTAAAAAATCAGTTATCCATTACTTATTTTGAAAAAATCAGTTGCCTTTAACTAATTATTATTCTATGTTAAATATCAATTTTCCATTACTTAATAAGTATTCTTTGTAAACATCAGTCGCCCGTGTATTATTGGTATTCTATGTAAGAATCAGTTATCCATTACTTATTTTGAAAAAATCAGTTGCCTATAACTAATCATTATTCTATGCAAACTATCAATTTTCCATTACTTAATGAGTATTCTTTGTAAAAAATCAGTCGCCCGTATCTAATTGGTATTCTATGTAAACATCAGTTATCCATTACTTATTTTGAAAAAAATCAGTTGCCTATAACTAATCATTATTCTATTTAAACTATCAATTTTCCATTACTTAATGAGTATTCTTTGTAAAAAATCAGTCGCCCGTATCTAATTGGTATTTTATGTAAAATATCAGTTATCCATTATTAATTGGTATTTTTTGTAAAAATCAGTTGCTCCTATCTAATTGATATTCTATGTAAAATATCAGTTATCCATTATTAATTGGTATTTTTTGTAAAAATGAGTTGCCTATCTATAATTTGTATTCTATGAGTAAGTAAAAAAGTCAGGCTTCATTATTTTTTGTAAATTAGTTGATAATTTTTCAGATAGTAGAATAAATTTGCTAAAATATTTTTAATATTTAAGCACATATTTAAAAAAAAAGTTAATACAAAATGTCAAAAAAGTTTATCCTCCAAATGAAAATACTTTATGTATAAAAATTGCGAAATGTTAAATGTTTTTTTCCAAATACTTTTTGCATTCCTTTTACAACGTTTAATGTTGATGAAAACCCTTTTAAAAAAATTATAACACTTGTTTTTTAGGTATTTTTGAGTTAATTATTCCGTTAAAATATTTCACACAATACATGACAGCGGAACAAGCTGAAAAATGTTTGAATAATTTAGTGAGAGAAAAAATTTAAACCAAATATTGTCCACAATTTTTTTTTAAAGTTTGAACTTTGTAATCTTTAACATTGAATATCCCCATATAAGTATGGATTTTAAATCTTTAACATTGAATATCCCCACATAAGTATGGATTTTAAATCTTTAACATTGAATATTCCCATATAAGTATGGATTTTAAATCTTTAACATTGAATATCCTCATATAAGTATGGATTTTAAATCTTTAACATTGAATATCCCCACATAAGTATGGATTTTAAATCTTTAACATTGAATATTCCCATATAAGTATGGATTTTAAATCTTTAACATTGAATATCCCCATATAAGTATGGATTTGGAACTTGTTTCAGTAAAATTCAAAAGAAAGAAATGTAATTTCAAAAAAATGTATTTGTTTCATGAAATTCATGAAGGAAAAACAATTTTTGTAGTCATAAATACAATAAATGTTTGACGTTCAATTATAGTTCCGTTATTTTGCAAAATTTACATAGAACAGTAGAACACCCTCGTAAAATGAAAGAATCGCAGATTAAAATAAGTTTCTTGTTTATTTATTCAATAGTCTAGAAAGAATTCATAATGTTGCCGTAATAATAAATAAGAGTCAATGTGAGATATAATGTAAAGTAAGTACCTTCTAGTAAAATAAAAACACTCATTTACATCTATGGAATAACAATATCTGGAAGAAGTCAAACACCATAAATAACACTTAATAAAAATATTATCTGAAATTGTTGCAATTCGTCAAATACCAGATTTGAAAAAGATTAAAATGGTGCCTATCTGAATATTTATATGTAAAATTGTCCATTTATTCAGTCAGACACG
Source organism: Odontocerum albicorne (assembly GCA_949825065.1). Lineage (NCBI taxonomy): Eukaryota > Metazoa > Arthropoda > Insecta > Trichoptera > Odontoceridae > Odontocerum > Odontocerum albicorne. The sequence goes on along the minus strand of OX463864.1, from coordinate 3,277,714 downwards.
TAAATTATTATTTATTCAATTTTAGTTATGATTTTTTTACTTAAAATGTTATATATAATATTTATAATTCTGTTTTGTCTCTTAGCATGTAAGTTACAAAAATTTATATTTACAAAAAATAAGTAAAAATATCTGTTGCAACTATTTCATTTGAAAATTAAACACAATGAAGGGGAAAAAAGATAAATTATTTTTTGATAAAATGAAAATACAGGTATCTCTCGCTTTACTCGATTAAATGGTTCTGAGAAAAATTGTACAACTAGAAAAATCAAACATAGTTCTAAATGAAAAAAAGTAAAAAAAAACATTTCTTTTAACTGAGTGTATTCAAAGGGGTTGTTTATTTTTTTTTTTTCATAAAAATAGAAAAAGTGGTTGAATGGGATCACACATATTATGTTATATGTTCAAGGATACCTGTATAGCAATTTTTTATAAATTAAAAAAAAAAAAGCCCTTTCTCACCCCAAAGTTAAAACTTTAAAAAAATCTTCTCTATTCATTGCATAATTATTTTTTAAATGAATAATAAAAGACGTGAAAGTTTTTAATTTGATTTAAAAACTTTTTAATTAATTAAATAATTAAAAAAACAATAAATATATTTATTTTAAAATTAAGAAATAATTAGTCTTTCAAATCCGGTACTTTGTTTTATAAAATCATTCTTGATAAATTTTATATAGCATTCAGGAATTAAAAATACAAAATAAATGTACACCTAAGAATAAAAAGGAAAAATCATGTATGTATTATATTATATCAAGCAAAAAGGCTGATGCATCAATATGAGCTTATACATGTAACAATATCAGGCATGACAGGGAAAGATGGGGGAGGAAGGCTGTGGAAGTGATGAGATGACAGAAGAAGCGAGAGATGATCCAGAAGAAAAAATTAAAAAAAATAACTTTTAATTTTCACTCTGGCAACATTGCTGACTGTTCTTTACTTACCATCACTGCGGTATTCTTTTATCTCCGCGGTATTCGCGAAACAAAAGAGAAATGCATTCACAACATCAATTTTTTTGAGCTTTTATTTAATTTTTTTTATTTTTACAGTTCTTAAAAGTAATCATTGTCTATGGTCATATTCCTTTTTAATCAAATTATTATATGTATATTTTCTTCTTAAATTGTCTATAGGACATATTTATTTTTCTCATTAATATTCTAATAAATATAATTGAATAAATTTTCTATATATAGTATGCATTTATTTTCTCTATTCTACATATTTACATTTATATATATATATTTCTTTTTAATTAAAAGTGGTCATTTTTTTTTTCAATCGTACCGCAATATTTCAATTGCATTATAGATCGAATGCTGAAAATCAATCAATAAATATGTTATTTTGAAACAATTTCTACATAAAGTTTCTACAGATAATCTTTAATTTTTTTTTATTGAGTAAACACTAAACGAAATATGAAATCATTTTGATTAGGCTGACCCTAATGAAGTTGGCAACAAAATAAAATATTTTTGCTGCAAAGAAAAAATCCCATCCTTCGGTTTAAGGTATTTCCTTAACTTAAAATTAATTTAGAATATATATTTTTTACTTATGCATTATATAAAAGCAGTCTGAACGATTACTATGTCAACTTCTAATATACGAGTATACTTGAATATAAATAATAATTCTTTATTTTTAATTGAGTCAAGCGGTTAATAAATTTTGTAATAAATTGTGTTTAGAAAAGTAATATTGTAACATACATTTAAAAGGATATAAACATATTTGATCTAACGCTACCTTTGATCTGACGTAGGTTTGACTTTGATCGCAAGAGGGTATCATTCTTTAAACCAACACGCATACAACCTACATTAACCTAGTTATCGAACATCTCTCATCTCGAATAATTCGTTTCTCAAACATATTGTTTTAATTAAACCAACACGCATACAACCTACAGTTATCGAACATCTCTCATCTCGAATAATTCGTTTCTCAAACATATTGTTTTAATTAAACCAACACGCATACAACCTACAGTTATCGAACATCTCTCATCTCGAATAATTCGTTTCTCAAACATATTGTTTTAATTAAACCAACACGCATACAACCTACAGTTATCGAACATCTCTCAACTCGAATAATTCGTTTCTCAAATATATTGTTTTAATTTGGTTCTCGACATAATTTGTGTCTCAAATATACATTTTTAAATACCAATTTTTAAAACGCAGTAAAAAATAATAAAATAAAATAAAAAGACGACCTCCGTGGCCTGGTGGTAAGACACTTGTCTGCCGATCCGGAGGTTGTGCGTTCGATCCCCGCTGGAACCCAGATTTTTTTAAATAGGATTCCAGTCTGGTTAACACTTAGGCCCTATAAAAAACATCTTTCTGGTTGGCTGGAAGAGATTGCCACATGGCAATAAACTCACTAGGTAAAAAAAAAACCTCATTGGACATGTTTTTAGTGAGACAGAAAAGAGAAAGAATTCCAGAAGAACAGGAATTTGAGAAAGAAACATTTTTATGCAAACCCTTTCCATACAATAACATCTCACCTCCTCTCTACCTGCTTCACCGTCTTCCACTTATGCCATCAGTTCTTCTCAGTACAGGTAAAGAAAGTACAGTTAAATTTTAATTTATTAAGGTCTGGAACGGATAAATTCAATCTGCATTACTTCTTATGAGAAAAATGTATACGATTTTTGAACAGCCTTCTGGAACGGGTTAAGTTAAAAAAAACCGAGACACCACTGAATATCTTTTTCTTCATGTGCCGTGTCTGGTCACCCTGATGTCGGCGATCACTCTTGAGAAAATATCTCTGTCATTGACAGCACAGAACAGTTCCTCACCTGTTCATAAGCACATGTTGCGTAACCAAAACAGATGCTTTCTACCGATTCCGAATCGACCCTCAATTTCGTCAATCAGTATTAATTTTAGGAACTGTTATTTATCTCCTTTCAATACATGCTAGATATGGGCAATCTCTCATTCTGTACCTGCTTGATGCTGTACCTTGGTGTTTGATATACAATGAAACTAAGAAATTTTGAACACTCTCCGATGAATGTCATCTTTTTGAAGAAATTTTGAACACTCTTCGATGAATGTCATCTTTTTGAAGAAATTTTGAACACTCTCCAACAAATGTGATCTTTTTGAAGGAATTTTGAACACTCTCCGATGAATGTCATCTTTTTGAAGAAATTTTGAACACTCTCCGACGAATGTCATCTTTTTGAAGAAATTTTGAACACTCTCCGATGAACCACATTTCGAATGCTTCTAGCTTATTTACTCTAGATTCTAGCATTCTGGTCTTCATGGTCCATATTTTAACCCCATAAGGTAAAATAGATCATATATAGCACTTAGTCATGTATTGCCGACGTTCAAGGTTCATGTTATCATATAGAAAACTGATCTCATGTTGAGAAATTCTTCATGTACCACTTCAATTCAAAATACATGGATACCATCAAAAAATATATACCATCATAAAATATATGCAGACCATCATGAAATAAATTTGCACCACTCCAAAATATATGCAGACCATCACGAAATAAATTTGTATCACACCAAAATATATGCAGACCATCATGAAATAAATTTGTACCACACCAAAATATATGCAGACCATCATGAAATAAATTTGTACCACACCAAAATATATGCAGACCATCACGAAATAAATTTGTACCACACCAAAATATATGCAGACCATCACGAAATAAATTTGTACCACACCAAAATATATCCATACCATCACGAAATAAATTTGTACCACACCAAAATATATGCAGACCATCACGAAATAAATTTGTACCACACCAAAATATATCCATACCATCACGGAATACATGCAGATATATCATCACAAAATAAATTGAATACCATCACGAATTATATGCAAACCATCACAAATATGTTATGTGCCATGTCATCATGAAATGTATCAAGATCAGTTAACCTATAGTCAGATCTATGGTTACTTTGGGTTTAACGTAAACTCAGTTTTAAGCTTCAAACAACTCTCAATATATTGCATAAATATTAACTTTTACATTATATAAAGATAGTGACACACAAAACAAATTAAAAATTGAGATAAATTTGACCAATTTGAAAAAAAACATAAACGAATAATTTATTTTAATATATAAAATAAGTTATAATTGAAATCATAAAAAGAAATTCTAAAAAAAAAAAAGAAAATCTAGAAAATTCTAACGAATTTTAATTTGACTTATTAAAAATATATTTTATCAAATTGGCCATCGAAAAATATATTTAGTAATTTGAAATGTTTATTCATAAAATATAATATATATGTATATAGGCCTAACAATTTGGAAAAAATCTAATTTTGGGACAATGGACATGATATGAATTTGATAATAAAAGTATATATATTATTTTACTAGAAGATAGATTCTTTATTAAAATTTGGAAAGAGTATACATTCTATACGGATATATTATCTGGAAAAATATTTGATATTTATCAGAGGGCATATACATTATGAAATCTCTACTGCTACAGATATAATTTGAAATATATTTTTGAATCATATCTAAAAAAAAAATAAAGCATGCTCTTAATATATTGTTGCTCAACTCTGTGCTTCAAAAATAAACAAATAAAAGAAAAAAAAAAAACAAAAACAAACGGAAAATGTGGAAAACTACAATGGCCACGGTAAAAGTCAAAAAGCAAATAGAGAACTTAAAACACTGTATTTTTTGAACATCAATAAAGTAACGATCGAAAAAAAGTTTTACTCAATATTTTTTTTTGTGTTAAAAAAAAATACAGAACAAAATTGTTTCAATACGAAAACAAATTGTCGCTGTTTTTTATACCTTTCAAGTACATTGTACTTAAATTTTGAGAAAAGGAATAAATACTAGTTAAAAGAAAATATATATATATATTGTAACGAGTAAAATCTTAAATTGATTTGAATAGTACTTTTATGTATATCCATATATTATTAAAGATAATGGCCAAATAGTCATTAGTTGCATTGATCAAACCTTTAGGTTAAGAATCACTGTAAGCAAGTAACTCATCTACCTTACAAGTAATCACTGTAAGCAAGTAACTCATCTACCTTACAAGTAATCACTGTAAGCAAGTAACTCATCTACCTTACAAGCAAGTAACTCATCTACCTAACCTTAAATACATGCTGACAATACTTCCCCAAACAGTTACTTAACCCAATTAGGATTCTATAATCGGAAATTGTACTTGAAATTCAGAAGTGTTGGACAAGTGTCTAAAGAATAAGGTTAAGATGGTCCTTGACAAGACATAGCCAATCAGCTAAAGCTGCAAGCTCCTAGAAGCTATTATCCAAGCCGATTAATCAAGATTGACATGGCCATACAACTCATGTATTGACCAATCAGATTGCATGAGAGCTTTCAGGAAGTTGAAACTTTAGCTGATTGGTCATTTTTATCCATGCAGTTTCTCTTCAATCTTACTCTTTCAAAGAGTTTGTTTAGAAAGGAAACTGGGAAGAGTAAATTATCTGAAGGCTAAAGCTCTACATAAGTTATAGGGTCATCAAAGATGAGGGAAGATGTCAGGTATCGTTGTTAGTTTCATATTTTTGAATTGATGATAAAAAGAATTAAAATACTCGATCAATATATAGTATTCCAAGTCAAATCTGTAGTCAATTTTTATTTCTCTTTTGTCAAAATTTAGTGGTTTACACATGTGTATAAGAGATATCAAAATTCAGTGACAAAATGTTTATATTTTTAAACTAATATGAAAGCGGTGTCCCTCAGGGATCAAAATTTGGTCCGAGGTCTAAATTTTTTTTTATTGATTATTATTTGTTCGTACCAGTTCTCATGGACTCTCCGTCTGATTGAAAGTCTCTTTGTAGCCTAGCGTCTTTGGGTGATAGCTTGCTACCGCCAGCTGACAGCTCATGGGCATGGTCAGGACCTGATTAGATAAGTTTTAAGGTGAAGAACTAGCATGCTACATGTATCGAAAAGCAATTACCATTACAAAAATAGCTCATGTTTAGTTTATTGGAACATTTCAATGTGGTGTTTCGTTTTTGATAATTATTTTTTATTTCTTGAACTGGTAATAAATGATATAGTAGAATTTCTTTAAAAATAATAAATTCTACAAAAGAAACCTATAGAAATGGAACAAGTATATTTATCTTTGTGTTATTGCTGTAAAATTGTTGGAAAATACAATACTTTCACAATGGAAAAGGTTTTTTAATTTCCATAAATTGCTTTTGTATAATTTATCCCCCTTTCTGTGGAATTCATAAACTTTGTAATATTTTTCTTAAAAAAAAAAGGGTTTAAGTGCATAAAAGTATCTTTGTATTTGAAATAGGATAATATTTGCTGCCTTTAAATGACAGTTGAATTTAACTTTTGTATTTTGGAATTGTTAAAAATTCAATATAAAGTTATGCAATAAAATTTCAAGACATGACGATATTATTGTTAAAACTACTAATAAATTGCCAAAGTAAATACTGTTGCCGATTTTAGTTTAGCTTGTCAAATATCTATGGTCAATACAACAACTTGACCATAGATATTTGTTAAGCTAAACTTATGTGCAAATTTTCCTACAATTCACCAGACCACTACTTCTAATTAGTGCAGTGAATATATTTTTATTTAAGCATTTAATCGTTAGATTAAAAAAGAAAAGATATATATTTTAGATGTTAGTATTTTTTTAGCTTGAAAGCATTATATTTAATTGTGTCAACATTTAATAAAGAAAAGGAATAACTTATATGACTCTATATTTTTTTTATCATAGATAAAACTTTTTGAAATTTTATTGATTATGCTAAATAACTAATTACTCAGAAATTATATGGTAATATTTGTAACTAAAGTTGTCAGTATAACGTTGCAAGGTTATTCGATTTTTTAACCTGAACATACTTTTAATAACTCCATAGAGAATGAAACATTTGACCAATTGATAATTTACTAAAGACTGCTTCATTAATTTGATTTATCGTAATCTCTCAATTTACGCGGTGGATAAGGTCCGAGAAAATTCGCATAAATAGAAAAAACACAATTTGAGGCAAGAAACGTGTTAAAATTAAAAAAGTTATTCTCGAATTTTCTCACAGATTATACAGCTTTATATATATATTTTAGTGTCTGACTTCATTTTTCTATAATGGGTATTAACCCTTCCTTCGCTGTGATGTGTAACTAGTACACATTGCTTCTAAAAACTTTAATATCTCTATAAATATAATAAATACTGGGTTCAGATTTTAGGTATTCTTCCATAATACATTTACACATTGAATGAAAAACAAAATATTAATTATAATTAGCACTTATCGGCCACATCAGAGATATTTTGTGAAAATCGGGAATAAATTCATCAATACAATCAAACATGTGCCAGTGTGTGACGTGGGTATATTCATTATAAAAAAACCGCTATGGGTGAGGAAGCGACGCTATTCACATCTCTCTCTCACTCTACTTCGGTATATGGGAACGCAAGAAATAGAATCTCAGTTCAGAGTTGTGTTTCTTCATTTGATGTATAACATACAGTGTTAGTCCGTCTCAGGTCTCAGTACCTGTTGGGCATTCATCTGATTTTCTTTGCCCGTTTTGTGAACGTCGGCCGATGTGTTTTTCATGTTTTCAGAAAATAAATTTCAATTATTATCACTTTTGACTTCAATTTTAATTAATTTAAGCGATTGGCTATCAATATTCTTATTTTTCCAATTTTAAATTGCTCCTTTTTACATGTCTATTGAATACTCAGCACCGGAACGGGCGGATTTTTTTTAGTACAGGAAGGAAAAGTTTAAACAAGATTTTGTAAATCTAGTTTTATTTAATTCAAATAAATGCAATTTGTAAATACTAAGACCTTACTAAGGTTACAGTCTATGGCCTGTCAGCCTGCGGACTGATTAATGCCCCGTGGACTGTGGGCGGGTACTGACTTAGAAGATATGTTCCAAAATATCGAAATTCATTTAAATTGAACTATAGAACTTATGTAAATGTCAAAGAAAGGTATCTAAAAAAACACCTAAAATGAATCTACCAACTTAATAAAAATCAATGAAATGAATCTACCATATTAATAAAAATCAATGAAATGAATCTACCAACTTAATAAAAATCAATGAAATGAATCTACCAACTTAATAAAAATCAATGAAATGAATCTACCATATTAATAAAAATCAATGAAATGAATCTACCATATTAATAAAAATCAATGAAATGAATCTACCATGTTAATAAAAATCAATGAAATGAATCTACCAACTTAAGAAAAATCAATGAAAGGTATAAATATTGTTTATACTCGACAGGGATAATTGATAGCCAATAATTAATTCCTTTTCTTTATAAAATAGTCGATACAATATAATATATTGTCCGAGTGCAAAAGTTTGATGGAGAAATAGTTTTCTGTTTCTTACCCTTGGCTTGCTGTCCCGGCGCATCCACTTGGGCTGCGGCGGCCGCTGCCTTCTCTCGCTGCACTATCAGGTCCACGGGGGACGGCGGGGGAGTCTTGGAGAACTTCAGGGAGAGTTCTAGATATAAGCAAAAGGAATATTACATACGTACATATATACATTCCGGAATTAAATCAGCTAGTCATGTTACACGTTCCTTGTAGGCCCACTCAACAAAATGTTTTGTTCCATAGTGAAGTAGTGGTTGCAACTAATTATTTATACAACTCTTGCATAATAAAACTGCACTGATTGGACATTGTACGGATTTTCATGACTACTCACAGGAGTATAGTTATGAAGTTGTTCTTGCCGAGATGAATTGATTGAATTGTTTAGCTTTGCTTTGTTCGTCATATACTAGTTTTATTTTCCATTGTATAATACTGCTTAAATTTTATTTGTTGTTGTTTTTCAATCGTTGATACCAAAAAGATCATTTGACTTTTGAAATAAAATAAAAATAAATACTATCACGTTGTTCTAATGTGTACCTTGTTTACACGTGACAAGTACTCTGAAAAACATTTATTAATATTCAGTTGAGTACTAAATATCTGCTTAACTACTCACTCATTAGATTGGAATGTGTAAATAGAAAATATGCCCATATATTGAGTAACTTTGAGACTGGAATATGCCTTTCATTTCTCAGTACACTAGTTGAGAATTAAATATCTGCTCAACTACTCACTCGATAGATTGGCATGTGAAAATAGGAAATATGCCTATATATTGAGTAACTTTGAGACTGGAATATGCCTTTCATTTCTCAGTACACTAGTTGAGAACTGAATATCTGCTCAACTACTCACTCGAAAGATTGGCATGTGTAAATAGGAAATATGCCTATATATTGAGTAACTGTGAGACTGTGATTTGCCTATTATTTCTTAGTACACTAGTTGAGTACTAAATATCTGCTCAATCACTCACTCGATAGATTGGCACATGTAAATGGAAAATATGCCCATATATTGAGTAGCTTTGAGATTGGAATTTACCTTTCATTTCTCAGTACACTAGTTGAGAACTATGTAAATATCTGCTCAACTACTCACTCGATAGATTAGCATGTGTAAATAGGAAATATGCCTATATATTGAGTAACTGTGAGACTGGAATATACCTTTCATTTCTCAGTACACTAGTTGAGAACTAAATATCTGCTAAACTACTCACTCGATAGATTGGCATGTGTAAATAGGAAATATGCCTATATATTGAGTAACTGTGAGACTGTAATATGCCTATTATTTCTTGGAACACTAGATGAGTACTAAATATCTGCTCAATCACTCACTCGATAGATTGGCACATGTAAATGGAAAATATGCCCATATATTGAGTAGCTTTGAGATTGGAATTTACCTTTCATTTCTCAGTACACTAGTTGAGAACTATGTAAATATCTGCTCAACTACTCACTCGATAGATAAGCATGTGTAAATAGGAAATATGCCTATATATTGAGTAACTGTGAGACTGGAATATACCTTTCATTTCTCAGTACACTAGTTGAGAACTAAATATCTGCTAAACTACTCACTCGATAGATTGGCATGTGTAAATAGGAAATATGCCTATATATTGAGTAATTGTGAGACTGTGATATGCCTATTATTTCTTGGTACACAAGTTGAGTACTAAATATCTGCTCAATCACACACTCGACAGATTGGCACATGTAAATAGAAAATATGCTCATATATTGAGTAATTTTGAGACTGAAATATGCCTTTCATTTCTCAGTACACTAGTTGAGAACTAAATATCTGTTCAACTACTCACTCGATAGATTGGCATGTGTAAATAGGAAATATGCCTATATATTGAGTAACTGTGAGACATATGTCTGTCATTTCTCAGTACACTAGTTGAGTACTTAAATATCTTCTCAACCACTGACTCAACAGATTGGCATGTGTTAATAAGAAATATGCTTATATGTTGAGTAACTGTGAGATTGTGATGTGCCTATCATTTCTCAGTACACTTCTTACCGTTGCAGAAAAATTCAATGGTTGCAATGTTGATGGCAATATAGTATTGATAACATGTGATATTATATAATAACAGTGTGAGCAATTTATAGTGACAAAAATATATTGGAAATATTTTTAAGTCATGTTCGAGAATTAAGCTCCAAGTAGAAAATAAGCATTATACTATTTGTCTACCTAGCGTAATTGTATAGTATTGTATTAGGTGTACAAATAAGTTTCCGCCGTTTTTTATCAAAAATTGGGCATTTATTGTGAAAGAACGGAACCTCATGTTTTATTCGAAGTATTGCCCATCGCTTGCCACTACCTTTTCCCATCTTTCTGGCAGCATACGGATACAGCGTCGGAAGAATGCTTCATCTTTTGAGGCTATCCACGAATCGACCCAATTTTTGGTATCTTCATATGATGTGAAGTGCTGTTCAGACAGGTCATGCGTCATCGATCGAAACAAGTGAAAATCAGAAGGAGCAATGTCTGGTGAATACAGCGGGTGGGGTAAAACTTCCCAATTGATTGTTTCCAAAAAGGTTTTGACCGGCGCCGCAACATGTGGACGAGCATTATCATGCAGGAGAATAATTTTGTCGTGTCTGGAGTAGCAGTGGGCGCGCTTTTCCTCGAGTGCTCGACTCAATCTCATCAATTGTGCTCGGTAGACAGCCCCAGCAATGGTTTCGTTCGGTTTGAGCAACTCATAATACACGACACCAAGCTGATCCCACCAAATACACAACAAGAGTTTTTTTCCATGAATATTTGGCTTAGCTGTAGATGTTGAAGCATGGCCAGGGGTTCCCCATGATTTCTTCCTTTTTGGATTATCATAGTGGATCCATTTTTCATCACCAGTGACTATACGGTGCAGAAAACCCTTTCGTTTATGCCTGGCAAGCAGCATTTCACATGTGGAAAATCGGCGTTCAACGTTTCTCGGTGTCAGTTCATATGGAACCCAATTTCCTTGTTTTTGAATCATTCCCAATGATTTCAACCTATGTGAAATTGCTTGTTGAGTCACTCCTAATGTAAGTGCAAGTTCTTCTTGCGTTTGGCACGAATCTTGATCCAATAATACTTCCAATTCCGCGTCTTCGTACACTTTCGGCCTTCCGCTACGTTCTTTGTCTTCGATGTCAAATTCACCGTTCTTAAACTTTTGAAACCACTCACGACAACTTCTCTCACTTAAGGCAGCCTCACCATATGCTTCTACAAGCAATCGATGCGCCTCAGCTGCAGATTTCTTCAAATTGAAGAAGTAAATCAAAAGTTCCCGCAAATGACGCTTATTCGGCTCAAAACTTGACATTTTCGAACACAAAAAAATATGTTATACTGATAAAAATTCACTAATATTTCAAGGTCATGTTGTTGACAGATGTCCAACCTTACGATAATGACATTTTACATCTGACAATTTTAACCATAACTTACTGGTGGCGCCAACTTTTGTCAAACGGCGGTGACTTATTTGTACACCCAATATTACGCTTTCGTTGTATAACATACAGTACAACGCGGTGGATTTATTGCTGTGTGGTAATCTCTTAGAATTAACGGAAAAGATTTCGAAGCGACCTGAAGTTAAAACCAGACTGATTCTCTTCTTTAAAGATTTGAGTACCAATTGGAATCAAACCCGCAAACTCCATTTCCGAAAACAGGTGTCTTGCCAACTAGACTACAGAAAAAGTCAATTGTCGTGATTTTAAAAGAGAAAAGTTCATATAAAATGTGATAGCTTGGGATTTTAAAGTGTGTGTATGGATGGGAATGCAAAGTGTTGTTGTTTCGAGTGTATTTATGACGAATGTATGAAATTTGTGATCAAGGAATGAGACCACTTCATTACAAGCCTTGCCTAGTGAAGCAGTGTTCTTTATCCACAAAATAAAGTTTTTAGCGTTATTATGTTTTTATACCTTTATATTAAAACAATATAAATTTTAAATGGTATAAAAATAAAAACTTAAAAGCTAAAATCAGATATCGTAAAGAATATAGATAGAATTGTAAGTAAAATATTTATAATACAGTAAATTGGTAAGTAAAATGAAAAAGATTTTTTCATATACATTTGACATCACTTACCATGTGTAACATGACTTGTGTCTATCCTTATTTGTGAGCTTCCAGCGCCACCTGCGTGCGAGATGTCCTCAAGAAAATCAGAGCATCTTCTATCCGCCCTGTTCAGGTCTCTCATCTCTGACAGTATCTTCTCTCTATCTTCAACCGGTGAAAGCTGCGGACTTTTCTCGACATCTTTTTCTATTCCTTGATCTTGTTCTTCCGATATTTGTCTAATTTCAATGGTCTTCTTTGTATCTTTTTGCTTCGTTTCTTCAACTTCTTTCTCTTGCTTCTCAATGATTTCCATTATTTCTGTTACTTTGTCTTCGGCATCTTTTACAACTTTGCTAACAATTTCGCTTGCCTTCACGACTTCTTCGAGCATTTTGTTATCGAGTACTTCTTTCTTACGTTCCTCTTCATCTACTGCCAATTTTTCTATCACTGGTTTGTCTCTAAGACCAGAATCATCTTTGGTTACAGATTCTTTTGATATAGATTTTTGCAGTTTTTCTATAGGTAGTTGAATGCCAATGGAAGCTGCAATGAATGCTCCTGTTCCGGTAATAGATTCCGCAAGAGAACCTTGTGTATCCACTTCTTCTTCGTGTTCCTCTTGTTGTTCAGCTGTTGTGTCTATCCCTACAGATGCAGCCAATGTTGTACTTGCATCTGCAATCAACTCTGTCACACTGGAGTCTCGTTTTCTAAATGGTTCAAATGATTTTACGTGATCTTTATCATCCAGTTTCATATCAAGTCCTATTGTTGTAGCCAAAGCTGATCCAGTATCTGTAATAAGCTCCGAGACATGATGCTCCTCTTTCGTTTCAGAATCTTTCGAAGAGCCAAGTAAATCTAGTTTAAACTCTTTCTCTATTTTCTTGACTGCTTCATCATCTGGCTTTAAGCCGATTGATGCAGCTAAAGCGGAACTAACATCAGTTACTAATTCAGAAACATGGTGCTCAACTTTTGTTGATTCGATAGATCCTACAGTATCCAATGATTTATGCATTTCCTTTATGGTCTCTTCCGCATGGGTTATAGTTTCTTTATCTGGTTTATACTCAATTCCAGCTGAAGCAGCCAACGTAACACTAGCATCACTAACTAATTCAGAAACATGATGTTCATGTTTGGTTATTGCCTCCTTAGATAAGGCAGATTCTAATTTGGCCTTCTCTTTTTCAAGAGCCTCTTTGAGTTCTTGTAATTTCTCCTCAGGTTTCAAATCGATACCTGCAGAAGCTGCGAGAGTTGCTGATGCATCAGAAACAATTTCCGATGCATGGAATTCATGTTTAGGTAAGGATTCTTTAGAACCCATAGAAATCAATTTATGTTTTTCTTCTGGCGAAAATTTTATTCCTGCTACAGCAGCAGCTGTTGTACCAGCATCTGAAATAACTTCTTGAACATGGTGCACTTCTTCCGGTCTATCTTGAGACAGTCTCTTTTTTAGAGCTTCAATCTTTTCGTGAGCTTTATCAACTCGTGATTCCAATAAGTGAGAGGCTTTAATGAGGTCTTCAGCACCGTGCGTTATCTTTTCTATGATCTGACTTTCGGTAGTCTCTATGACAGTTGTCGTTGTGGTTCCTGTCAGTGTTTTCTCGGTTGTTGTAGTCATCGTGCAGGTTTTGGTTGAATCCGAACTGGGTTTTGTTTGGCCTATCAACTGATGTGCAAGGTCATCATCGAATATCTGTAAAAGAAAATTTATTGATATTATTTTAGTAGCGTTAATTATCTTATTTCTTTTAAATGTGAATACTTAATAATAAAGAATTATAAAAATGCTAGAAAATAACATAAGCTTTCAAAGTGTGACTTATTTATTTTATATTTTATTTATATTAAAAACTAAAATAAAAAAAATATATATAAAACCTTATTCCAACAAAAAGTGTGCATTACACAAATTGGGCTACACAAAAATTGTAAGACTGGATTATACAAAAATTGTAAAAGAAAATTTGTGATACTAACATTTTCTTGGAAGAAATCATCAGCGTCGTCAAGCGAGTCTTGTTTCAGCTTGGAGGTGTCAAAGCTGGGAGCAAACTCCGCTTCTCCTTCTGAAGTAGGTTCTATGATCTCCAAAACCTTGGCTTGATCCATTTCTGAAATCAAAGGTTCAGTGTCAGAGACTATGTACAGAGAAGTGGTTAATAGTTTGAAGAGTCCTTGAAGAACTGGATGATGGCTTTTCTGTGAGAAGTAGAAAAATTTACATTATCATTCATCGCCAGTTCTATACCGATTTTTTTATTTTATAGATCAAAAAAGAACTGATAGGGTTTGTAAAGGTATAATTTTATACATATCATGTATATATTTTTTTTTATAATTATGTGCGGTATATTGTGGGATGAATGTTTTGGTCTGTCTGGAGTGATGAAGTGTGAGGAGTTTGATTTCGCGTGATATATACATATGTAATTGAGTGTTACTGTTTGTCAGGTTGATGATAATGTGCAACGGGGTTTTATGTTATACTCGTATAATAAAAAATCGGAAAGAAGTATCCATTTATTTTTCCATGCTATACTATATATCCTCAGTGAGATACAGGCAAAAGCCTAGTTTACTGGGGGCACGACAAATGAAAGGCAACACACCCAGATCCATTAAAATTGTGTGTCCAAATTAAACGACTTTTTCGCAAATTATGTATATTTCTTGTCATGTGTAAAATAAATCAGTAAATAAAAAAAATATAACAATGAGTCATACTCGTACCTGCTCTCACTTTTTGTTATTTAATAATTTTAAACGCGAGCAAATATTTTAGCATAGCCGTGGTTTTAGCATAGTCATGGTTTTAGCATAGCTGTGGTTTTAGCATAGCCGTGGTTTTAGCATAGTCATGGTTTTAAAAAAATATATTCAGCAGTCAATATATTAAGAGTAGCTCTATATTTATTTTTATGAAGACCTTTTCTCCTTATCATCAGCAAAGTTTGAGGTAAGTACTTTTTCAGATTTTTTTTGTAACACTGATCAATAAAATTGTATTGTATTACACTTTTGTTGTATACAATACAACTTGGCAGGCGTATTACAATGTGTCAATATCTTCCAACCAACCAGACAGTTGTTAAAGAGGCCTCAGGTGAAAACCAGACTGGAATCCTTTTTTTTTTAATCTGGGTTCCAACGGGAATCGAACTCGCAACCTCCGGGCTGGAAAACCAGCGTCTTACCAACTAGACCACGGGGGTTGTGATAGCTCTTCACACAAAAATAGGGTTGCCAATATTATGCTAATCCGAAGACGGCCAACATTAAAAAAAACAAAGTTTTAATAAAAAAAAACATTATAATTGGAAGTATAAAACTATATATGCAGTGAGGCTCTGGAATCAGTTACAAACCAATATAAAACTCGCTCCATCCTTGGCATGCTTTAAGAAGCGACTGAAAAAACTTTAATTTCTAGTCAGTAAAATAACGTGTTTCATTCCTGATTTTTCTTTTCCTTTCCTCTCCACCATCCCTTCCTTTCCTTTTGATTGATGATATCTCACTTTATATGAAAAATAATGTTCGGGTGACTGTCCATCTTTGTGGGGATTGTGGGCATATGCTCACGTATGTGTTTATGAATTTTGTTTTTTTTTTTCAATATTTCAAAACTTTCTTGAATCTTCATTTTTCACCCATTTGTTGAATTTACTTTTTCTTTCACACTTTTCTATCACCATTACTTTGTATTTTCCAACATTCATTCTCAGACCTTTCTCTTCGCATCTCTCAAAGTCTTCAGATCAAAAGGCAACCCTATTAAATACGGATTGATCTTGCTTTAAGGCAAGAGTTACCAAACTTTTTTCGACCGCAGACCCCTTTACCAAAAACTTTTAAAACCGTCGACTCCCTAGTCATTTACTTTACTTATTCAAATTAATAAGTTTGTACAGTACTCGATATTGAATATTTCACTATAGTTCGGAAATTCTAGGATGAGTCCTGTGACAGCTCACAATTTTTCCCCAATACAACCTTGTGTAATGTATTTACCTAAATAACTTGCTATTTATTAGAATTGAGGCTTATATTAAAGTTGATAAAATAATTAAAGTTACTGAACATTGTTACAAGGTTGTATTGGGGCAAATTTGTGAGCTGTCACAGGACTCATCCTAGAATTTCCGAACTATAATATCTCCGAGACATTATCAAAATTATGCATTCGATGAATTCTTAAATTCTTTGGTCACATTTCGTCCAACTCTTTGCAAGGCTCACAGTTACTGGCAATATGAAGGGTTGCAAGAGTATAGGAAGGTCACATATGCACTGGAACAACCAGATGAAGAGTGCTACAAGCCTGTTTTGCCACAGGCTCTGTAGGCAGCAGAATCTCGGGAGGAACGTAGAAGAAGAATATGTGAATAGAAGAATATACTTGTCTGTCAAACACAAACTGCCTGTCCGATATGGCTGAAAATTTAAATGTACATTACAGACAGACATATCGCCAATGTAAGGAAATGGACTGAATCAAAAACAAACAGCAATGAAATAAAAAAATCACATTCTTTTTTTTATCAACCCGTTACAAGGTTGTATTGGGGCAAATTTGTGAGCTGTCACAGGACTCACCCTAGAATTTCCAAACTATAGATATCAAACATTTCATTTTAATCATTAAGGATTGAAAAAGATAAAAGGACTACGGATTATGCATTGCATTATCTTGTGTAAGATTTAATATTGAAATCTGCGCTGACGAAAATTAAAGCAAAAAAATACGAGCCTACTTAAGAAGTAAAATTTTTTTTTAAATTATTTTACTTATTAATTTATTTACCTATTGGAATCATATGTTAGATATTTTGAAGTAACAGGCAAATAGCAGTAGTAAGGAGGTCTATTTTTGCTATCGTCGATTTCCAAATTTTTTATTGAAACTATCGACCCGTAAAAAAATCAAATCGAGCCCAGGGTGTCGATATCGACCACTTTAGGAACTCTTGCTTTAAAGGATAATAATACAATCAAACTTAATAAACGATATAATACAACCAAACTTAATAGCCATACCAGATTAACACTTGCCACCCTGTGATGGATACCGAGTGACCAGGACTTATATTTTATTTGATTATTCGACGTTTTAATATATAATAAAATTATTTTTATAGCTAATTACAAAAAATAACCTAGCAGATTTTGCATAACTTTAATTTAAAACATACATTTTTCACTGGATGCTTAGCGTCCAGCACCGTGGCTGGCGTAATTTTTTAGCACAGTAAGGCAAGTGTTAATACAATTGATAATAATACAACAATACAGATAATAATATAACCAAACTTAATAGCCATACCAGATTCAGAGTCGGTGCATATCTTCTCCTCGACTTCATCAGGCGAGGAGTGCACGGAGTAGTCCCTTGACTGGGTATGAGAGATTGGCACGCTGACCGGCTTAGCTGCCTTGTCCACAGTGGCGGTGCTGGTGACAGCAGCTGCTACTACCTGCGCTGGGATGGAAACCGCCGCTGCGGTCGGTGATTTTGGCTTCTTGTCTTCCACCACTTCTGCTTTCTCTTCGGCAAGAGTTGAACTGTTGGATGATGTTTTAAATAATTATACTCCGTTAAAAAAATAGAATCCATCAATACAATAAATAAAAGTAATATGCAAATGGCATGATATACAATCATGAGTAGGCAGAGAGTATAGATTTACACACCTTCCTATCTATAAAAAGAGTTGTATATGAGTGGCGAAGTGCCAAACCAGCCTATACAACGAATATGTTGAAATGAGATAATTGAGCTCAAAGTTATTATAATTCAAATGTTGAGTAATTAATGTTTGTTATTCATTGAACAGATACATTCTAAAACTATTACAATAAAAAATAAAAAAAGAATCTAATATTATGACAAGATTATTTGATGATTAACGTTTTTTTGTTTGATAGGCAAATTTGGCACAAAAGTATATCACGAAAATCGCTTTGCCAAAAAAAAATTATAGATGGCAGCAGTAGTACCATTTAGAATTTGAAGTAAAGGCACTTCTGGCTTATAAAGAAACACTGTGACTCAAATTTTAACACTAACTCATTTTTTATTTTGTTGGATAGGCTGGATTGGCTCTATGCCACATATGTTATATGCTCCTCTGTTTCTCATTCTTCTTACCTTTCCCTCATTTTGACTATATCACTTCCTCGCACTCAATCAATTCCAGATATATATTTGTTTTATAATCTTTAAGATCGCATTCTCTCATTTATCTAGCTCTATCATACATTGTAATACCAAATGTTTTTCGCAAAGCGTGCATTTCTAGGGCATTTATTCTGCTCCTATCACACTTCCTAAATGTCCAAGTTTTACTTCCATACATAAAGGAGGACACTAACACACCATTGTTTTTTATAATTTTGGTGGATTTTGCAATTATTTTATTGGAGAATACAATCCAAGGGTACCATTGATTTTGTTCATACATTTTGTAAATTTTATTTATTTAACATGTGTCGAGTTTGGTTTCACAAAATTATAATAGTAATAGCACTTTCACAAAATTATAATAGTAATATCACTATAATAGCACTTTCACAAAATTATAATAGTAATAGCACTATAATAGCACTTTCACAAAATTATAATAGTAATAGCACTTTCACAAAATTATAATAGTAACATTGAAAAAAATGAGATAATGATTTTATCTAAAAAGTTTGATTTAAAAAAAATCATTCAATCATTTGATTGGTGACTCCTCGGTATATCCGAATTGGCTATGCAGAAATATCGGAGAGCATGTCTGGGAGATAATACGGTCTTCAGTTCCATTGTGTTTTTGTATTGTATTTTCACTTTAGTTGCAAACAGTACAGCCGCCGGGCTTATTGCCATGTGGCATTATCTTCCAAAACAGCTAGAGACATACTTAAGAGACCTTCAGTGAAAAAGATATTCATAACTTTTTAATAAATTTAACCCGAGGGCCATGAAAATATCGCCACGCTTGAAGCGTCAATTCGCTAACAACATAAATTTTAAAGCGTGAAGAGGGGGGGGGGGAACACGATTTAAATAAAAAGAGACCACAATATGGGGAATTTCATACCATATACTACCTTGATCAAAAAGTTTTAGGACCGGCCACCGTGTGGCGCTGTCAGTCACCCGATTGGAATTTTTTTTTTGTTAGGTTACCACATCTATCATTGACACTTCCCTTCAAATTTCAGCGTCATAGCTTGATATTTGTAAAAGTTACGCTGTACTGCGTACATCTACCTTTGTGCGTGTTTTCGATTTTTTACAAGTTTGAAAATGGCATCAACTGTGCATCAACGAGTTTGCATTAAATTTTGTGTGAAAAACGGATTAAACGGTCCGCAGACCTTGGAAATGTTGGAGGAGTGTTTTTCGGTGACACGAACGCTTAAGAAGTGGTCGTGAGTCGGTCAAGGATGACGAACGCAGTGACAGTCGAAAACCGATGAAAACATCGATAAAATCAAAGAAATGTTGGCCGAAAACCGCAAATTGACCATTAGAGAACTGGCAGAGGACTTGAACATCGCTTATGGATCCGCTCAAGACATTTTGGTTAGTGATTTGGGCCTCAGACGTGTCGCTGTAAAACTGATGCCGAAAGACCTCAGTTTCATGCAAAAAAAAACACCGTGTTGAAATCGCGAAAGATATGGTTTCCATGAGTTTTTGACCAAAAACAACACGATTACTATCCAGCAGCCTTCGAATTCACCTGATCTGGCTCCCTGCGACTTTTTCCTGTTCAACCGACTTAAAAAACCGCTTCGCGGAACGCGTTACAGCACCCGAGAAGATGTCATGAAAAAATCGAAGACGGCTCTGATGGACATACCGAAAATTGAGTACCAGCGGTGTTTCGAGGATTGGATCAAGCGCTGGCGTAAGTGCGTTGCAGTCGATGGGGAGTACTTTGAAGGGGGCCATATCGATTTTGATGAATAAACTTGTATTTTCGATTTTATGAATAAAGTCCTAAAGCTTTTTGATCAAGGTAGTACATACAAAAACATTTTCCTAATAAATTTTTCGAGTATACTAGAATGAGTGTCAATACTTTTAACTACATACCGAACACTATACACCTTTTTTTTTAATCGTACACACTCTAGAACTTTCTCGTACATTTATTCTCGGCGCCCATAAAAAAAACGCCCGTCGGAGAATTCAACGCTAGTGCAAATTCGCTCGTAGCAAATTTCGCTGCGACTTGAAGCCCTACTTTGTGGGCTTGTAGATATTGACTTATATATTCGTAATTGTCGCTCGACGCTGACGCTTGCAGCGCAAAGTGAATTCGCTTGGAGCGTCATGGCTCATGGCCCTTGGGTAAGGGTAGTAGCAGTGTGGGGTTTGAATCGGCGATCTTTTGAACGAATGTTCAGAGTGTTACCGTATGGTCATCCACTCCATGTGTGTGTCCATGTCACTATTCAAGGACCTACTGTATAAATCTGTTACCTGGACCTCCTGCATCAATAACTTTGTTCAACACTTATCTCTACTTCTCATTCTTACAATCTTTCAATTGATCCAAAAGAGATAATTTAATGATATTTATTTTATTTTGTAAAAATAAATGAGTCGTATTTTAATTGGCTTTTGAGAGTTTAGAAATGTTTTGAGAATTTCATCCTGTTTTTTTCTCACATAGTTTCCTGTATTCCAGGAAGTCTGGCAGCTTCTACCTCCTGGTCCATACAGAAGGGTTCCACATCATCGAGAGAGTCTCCTCTAATTGCCTTCAGAGCCTTATCATAGATGGGTTCTGGAAATAAAAAAATATATATAACATAGTCTCCTGATTTCTAGCATTGATAATACCTTAAATACCCTATCCTCAGTACAGGCAAAAACCTAGTTTACTGGGGACACGACAAATGAAAGGCAACAAACCCAGATCCATTAAAATTGTGTGTCCAAATTAAATTACCTGTTGTTTTTTTTCGCAAATTATGTATATTTCAGGTCATGTGTAAAATAAATTAATAAATAAAAAAATAAAATTATTGGGCAGTTAGTTCCAATTGATCCCTGCAAACCAATATTTCTCAGGATCATTTGGAGATAATTTTTTGAGTTATTCATATATCAGCTAATGAATATGTTATCCTAAACATGTTTTGATATATATTCCATCAACTGACACTAAAGAAAAACCCTGCAGAACTAGCAAGCTATGTGCTAAGCACAAGAAGATAAGTGAGACCTGGTACATGTGTAAGGAGTGTGATGCAGCTCTTCACAAAGCAGAACATAGGCTGAATTACTACATTGAGCTCAATTATTCAAATATTTCAAACAAATATATAAAGTTTCATTACAATATTTTTAATATTGACACAGATATAGAAATTTTAGTAAACCTTTCACAAAAATCAGTGTACAGCACCGGTACAAAGACTGTAGAATAGGTGAATGACTGCCGCTCCATACTCGGAGATTTCGCCTCACTTTATGCTTTTCCGGTGAAAAGTAGCAGGGTGAAGAGATTCCTCTTTAGCAGGTAGAAGTTGATCGTAAATAAAATTCAGAATGTATTTTTGGTGTTTTTCGCTCCTTATGTGGGCAATCGCTCATCGTAAGCGCCTATTTTGACTCGTGCATGCCGTCATGGCTTACGAGATATTAAGTATTTCGCAAGTTTTCGCATGCATGGGCCGGCCGACTTTTGATTGTAGCTCTTGCGAAGGCCACGCATAAGGAACATTTCATTACGGTTGGTACACAGCAAGTACGTCGAACAAAACATCTTTAAATATAAAATAAACAAGAAAATATACATCAATCATATTTAAGGTGACGTGTACGTCCGATACAATCGGAATCCTCGTAAACATGCTCGGAGATTTCGGCTCACTTTATGCTTTTCGGCTCACTTTATGCTCGATGCTCGGAGATTGTGGCTCACTTTATGCTTTTCCGGTGAAAGTAGCAGGGTGAAGACATTCTTCTTTAGCAGGTAGAAGTTGATCGTAAGTAAAATTCAGAATGTATTTTTGGTGTTTTGCGCTCCTTACGCGGGCAATCGCTCATCGTAAGCGCCTATTTTGGCTCGTGCATGCCGTCATGGCTTACGAGATATTAAGTATTTCGCACGTTTTCGCATGCATGGGCCGGCCGACTTTTGATAGTAGCTCTTGCGAAGGCCACGCATAAGGAACATTTCATTACGGATGGTACACAGCAAGTACGTCGAACAAAATATCTTTAAATATAAAATAAACAAGAAAATATACATCAATCATATTTAAGGTGACGTGTACGTCTGATACAGTCAGAATTCTTCGTAAACATGCCGGACACTGGGAGAAGTTGTCTTGATATTGATCGAGTCTTAAATTGTTAAAAGAACAAGCAAAGCAAACAAAACAACACTTCTGTATTTGTGAGTAGGAACTTGTCGAAACGGATTTTAACACTTGCCACCCTATGATGAATAGTGAGTGACCAGGACTTACATAATAAAATAATTTTATAGCTAATTACAAAAAATAACCTAGCAGATTTTGCATAATTTTAATTTAAAACATACATTTTTCACTGGATGCTGAGCGTCCAGCACAGTGGCCGGCGGAATTGTTTAGCACAGTAAGGCAAGTGTTAAACCAGTTAAATGTCATATCACTCACTACACTATTGGGCAGTTTATTCCAAGATTCCACGACTCAGTTAGCAAAATAATGTTTCTTAGGATTATTATGGAATTTGGTATTGAACAAACTGGAAATGTTACAGAAAGTACATATGTCTCACCGAGAATAGCCTTAGCCTTGGTTTCTGTATCGTGCTTCCCCGGATGAGGGATGCTGTCCTCGGATTCCTCAAAGGTGTAATCCCTGGAGTCAGAGAGACTGGGTACATCTGACGCCCTCTTCCCGAGCCTGGTGCCTGTCTGTAGCTCCAGAGAGCCTTCCCCTGCACTGCTGCTGCCTAGAGAGGATCGCTTCAAACCTTCTAGAATTGTGACAAAAAGAAAAGGTTATATACTATGACAAGTGGCACAATGGACCTTTTTATTACACTTACATTGTATACAGTATAACCTGTCGGGCTTATTGTCAGGTGTTAATATCATCCTGTCAACCACAAAGATACCGTCCTTAGCATGCTTTAAGAAGTGACTGAAAAAACTCTTAATTTCTAATCAGTAATATAGGGTCTTTCAACTTGAGCGGTTTTTTAAATTCTTGGATAAAACCCGGATGGCGTCGCAAACTTGCCTGGGTCTTGTGACATTTGAAAAGTGTAATGTATAACATTTATAAAAATGGAGTCATATACAATACAACAACGCGTTCAAATTGTTGAATTATTTTATATATTGCAATCTCCGGAAACGGTGATGTTAATTGCCCACCAAGATCGTGTGATCTGACACTGTTGGACTATTTTATCTGGGGTTACATGAAAAGCCAGGTCTATAAGAATGACCCCCAATCAATTCCTGAGCTGAAGGACGAAATTATTCGCGTTATTGGTGAGTTAGAACCACAATTATGCCAAAATGTCATCGAAAATGTTGACAAAAGAGTGGACATATGTGGAGCTGCAAGAGGTGGACATTTGACGGATATTGTTTTTTGTGTTTAAATGTCATAGATTATACTTCAATGACAAATAAAAAGTTTTTTGAAATCAAAGTAAATTGTGTGTTTTATTCAAGAATTAAAAAAACCACTCAATTTGAAAGACCCTTTATAACGTGTTTCATTCCTGATTTTTCTTTCATCTCCACCATCTTTTCCTTTTCCTTTGATTGATGATATCTCACTTTCACTTAAATATGTCCATAAATATGAATAATTTTGTATATCGGTGCCAGTTCGAACAGCATTTAGTCTTGTTTGCGCTCCCCTGAAGATGAGGTGAAAGCCTTGAAACCGGTAGGGTTATACCGTCATAAAAAAGTGGAATAAACAGTATTTGATAAAAATAAATTACAATGTCTTTAAATCTCCACAATATTAATGCCTTAACTATAGTTATATTCATATTGTTGTTTATAAACAACAATATGAATAATCTTTGGAATATTTTTTGCGACCATATAACTTGCTTTATTAACTTTTGTTTGGTCGGTTGGAATAAATTGCCGCCTGGCAATAAGCCTTGAAGATTGTATTAACAATGAAGTGCCAAATAAATGAAGAAATAAAAGATATTAAAGCGGCCTTAAGTGAAAACCAGACTGGAATCCTGAAAAGATCTGGGTTCTAGCCGGATTGGAACCCGCAACCTTCGTATTGGGAGACAGGCGTCTTACCAACTATGCCATCATGGAGGTTGTCATGAAATAAAAATTAGTCATTAAATAAAAATAAACAGTTATCTTGCTAGTATATTGATAATTTCTTACTTTATGGAGCATTGCAATAGATACAGTACCCAGCGGTAAGTAATACACATAGTTTGTAGAGTGTCGTCTCTGTAATAGTCCGGTCCGGTAACGACTTAAAAGTCGCGACGGAACACGTGTATGAATGACAGAGACGACGCTCTACAAACGATGTATATTATTGTACTTACCGCCGGGTACTGTACATATTTTTTTACCGCCTTTAATCTGAGCTTCCATGTATCAAAGTTGTCACTGTGAAAAGTAAAATTTGAGGATTTCGTGATTCATTTATTGGTAAAAATATTACTATTAGGTCCTTACATATGAAATTGGCGTTTTGCCGTACTGGCAACTTTGATCTCAAATATCTTCAAGTCTTTGGTTAGGAATTCCAAATTCAAATTTATACAGCTATTTACTCAAGTATTTGTGTTTCGAAAATTATAATTCATTTGTTTTTTCCTCAATTGTTTTTTTTCTTTGCGTCACTCAGTTTACAAAATGGAAAACTTGAAATATCGCGTTATTTACGAGTACGAGTTCCACCGTGGCACCAGTGCTGCAGAAACGGCTCGAAGGATTAATGATGTGTATGGCGACGGTGCCGCAAAAGAAAACACAGTGCGTTTTTGGTTCCAACGTTTTCGTTCTGGAAATTTCGACCTGCAGAACAAGCCCCGTGGACGGCCGGAGACCAAAGTTGATAATGAAGAATTGAAGGCTATTGTGGAAGCGGATCCATCGCAAACCACGTCCGAGTTAGCTGCAGGCTGCGGTGTTAGTGATAAAACTGTTTTAATCCACTTGAAGCAAATTGGGAAGGTGAAAAAGCTTGAAAGGTGGGTACCTCACGAATTGAGTGAAGCAAATCAACAAACGCGCGTTGACTGCTGCGTTGCATTACTCAACCGGCACAATAATGAAGGGATTTTGAATCGAATCATTACCTGTGATGAAAAGTGGATCCTGTATGATAATCGGAAGCGCTCATCGCAATGGCTGAACCCTGCCGAACCAGCCGAACCATGCCCCAAGCGAAAATTGACTCCAAAAAAGTTACTTGTGAGCGTTTGGTGGACTAGTGCTGGTGTCGTTCACTACAGCTTTCTTAAATCTGGCCAGACGATTACGGCAGATGTCTATTGTCAGCAACTGCAAACCATGATGGAAAAGCTAGCTGCTAAACAACCGAGGCTGGTTAATCGCTCTAGGCCACTGCTGCTTCATGATAACGCTAGACCACACACTGCACAACAGACGGCTACCAAATTAGAAGAGCTTCAATTGGAATGTCTAAGACATCCACCGTACTCTCCGGACCTTGCCCCGACAGATTACTATTTTTTTCGAAATTTGGATAACTTCTTGCAAGGGAAAAAATTCAACTCCGATGGGGCAGTCCAAACCGACTTCAAAGATTTTATTGATTCCCGTCCGAATGGTTTTTTTAGTAAAGGGATCGATGGTTACCTATGAGATGGCAAAAGTGCATAGATAGCAATGGTACATACTTTGATTAAATAAATATATTATATTAAAAAAAAATCAACTTTATGTTCCTCCCAAACAAAACGCCAATTTCATATGTAATAAAACGCCAATCTAATATATTAGAGAAAATGTAGGATGGTCCCTGTGACGTTTAAAATGTCATGTCTCAAAGAGATGGGGTAAAATCGTTTTTTTTTTAAATCGAAAAATTGTTTCTCTCTAAACTGACGTTTTAATTCCTAATTTTCATTATACTGACTTTCTAATGTATTGTATGATTTGTATCTATCTTGAAATAGGCCAAGATCCACTATGAATTAATACTAATTACGAACAGTTAATTTTAGGTATAAAAAAATCGAAAATCCAATTATCGTATACCCCATCCCTAGCCAATGCAGACTAACGTAGTGACTTTTGACAAACGTCATCAAATATAATTTGATTTTAACAAACTGTCACATTTTTTTTAAATTTGTAACAAGATGTATTAATTTGTCAATATTGTTAGTTTTATGTAATGTATTTACCTAAATAACTTGCTATTTATTAGAATCGAGGCTTATATTAAAGTTGAATAAAATAATTAAAATTACTGAACGTCGTTACAAGGTTGTATTGGGGCAAATTTGTGAGACGTCACGGGGACCATGCTACATTTTCTCTAGCATAAAAGCACCTTTTTGACCTTATTCAATGCTTCATCACATCAAGTTTCATTACTGTACCTTTTGACCTTATTCAATGCTTCATCACATCAAGTTTCATTACTGTACCTTTTGACCTTATTCAATGCTTCATCACATCAAGTTTCATTACTGTACCTTTTGACCTTATTCAATGCTTCATCACATCAAGTTTCATTACTGTACCTTTTGAGTGAGATTTCTTAATTTTGAAAGTTATAAATAATATAAACTTGAACTCAGCCGAGGAAGGATAGGAGTAAGATTAATGCTGTGGAGATGCATGTACTAAGGAAAATTTGTGGAGTGTCAATGTTTGAAAGAAGGCGGAATGAAAACATCAGAAATGAATGCATGGATAAAGTGGATGTTTTAAGTAAGATGAAGAAAGGAACTTTAAGAAGGTTTGGACATGTGGAGAGAATGAATGTTAAAATAATGACTGAGCGAATATATAAGTCAGAAGTGCAAGGTATGTATGGAAGAGGCAGACTTACTTAAACGTGGCTGGACTAAATGGATCAGAATACAAGATTGTAATTTACGATATGTATGAATATAGAGGAGGCGAGGGTTGTGTGCTTGTATAGAAAAAGTTGGAGATCTTTTTTATCTGTCTACGCCTCAAAGGGCACCACATGATGATATGTACATATATACGAGGCGTATCCAGAAAGTAAGTGTACTGAGGCTCTCACGACCGGATGGATTTTATTTTCGACATGTTGGCTACACTTCCGTGTAGCCTGATCCTTCCCCTCCGCAACGAGACTGGTTCGAGGTCAGTACTTTGAGAAGTTTCGACGCGACAACACGTTTCGTGAAAAATGTAAATCCAATCTCCCGCCAAGTGCGAAATACGCGGCGTCATCCGTTATCTCCTTTGGAAGGGAAAACCTCCGGTTGAGGTTTATAATGAGGTGAAAACTGCATATGGTGATAAAGCTATGAATCGTACGAGTGTGTACAAGTGGTGCCGCGAGTTTAAAAACGGTCGTACGTCTGTGCGTGATGATCAGAGGAGCGGAAGACCTTCAATTGTGACTGACGAAATTGTTTTGGGACTGTCAAGGCATAATTTTAATTGAATATATGCCTCAAGGGGAGACCATCAACTCTGCAAGATATTGTGAGACCCTAAAACAATTGCGGAGGGCGATTCAGAACAAGAGAGGCATGCTGACAAAGGGAGTCTGCCTGCTGCACGACAATGCCAGACCACACACGGCCAACGCCACGAAGGAACTGCTCGCCTCGTTTAAATGGGATGTCCTGAACCATCCCGCGCATTCCCCTGACCTAGCACCTTCAGATTACTATCTCTTTACCTCCCTGAAGCTGCACATGGGTGGAAAAAGGTTTTCAACCGACGAGGAGGTAAAGGAAGAGGTGGAGAAGTGGACGGAGGGGTTGGCGGGAAACTACTTCGAGGAAGGCATCAAAAAGTTGATACCCCGCTTCACCACCTGCATTGAGAGGAATGGCGACTATGTCGAAAAATAGCTTACATATGTACTACGGTAACCACGTAATATTTTTGTTTAAATAAAAAAAATTGTAACCTACAAAAATTCAGTACACTTACTTTCTGGATATGCCTCGTATATTGTATTTTTGAATGCCATTGTGAATGTATATTATTTAAATTCAAAATCATACTAAAATGAAATTATACGGGCTGGAGAGGGCTTAGTAAAGTGTAAATCCGTCACTTATATATATTCCAGCTTGTCATAAAATAAAATCATACTTTTTTCCATAAACTTGTGAGTAAAGCCTACCCCGCAAGGGACACGGCTTGATATGTATGTATAAATAATAAATTTGATACAAGCCATTTACCTAATGAATCATCCAGCTTGGTTGCCATACCGATTGCTTCATGAGCCACTACATCCTTCATATCCGCGAGTTTAGACTCCAACTTCTCCATAGTTGACAGTCCCTGCTTCATACTTTGAAGGGTTTCCCTCGTACTCCTCTGTTCTTCGTCTTCATCGTCAATTATCAAGTCAGGAGACTTGGCATCCTCACCGAGCAACGTGTCGTGGGATGCTCTCGGATCGGAGAAGTCCACTTTGGCTGCACTATCACTGGACACTTTATCCGTCACCGCATCTTCCGACGATATCTTATCCGACACACCTCCATCGGACCATTTCTTTTCTGACATTTCAATTTCGCGACTGCTCTCAGAAGAAATCTTATCGGAGAGTTCTTCTTTTTCAAACGACGATCGTATCTCGTCATCAATAGCTTCTGTTACGAACATCTGGAACTCTGTGGCTCTTTGTGGCACTTCTGGTACTACAATTGTCATCTTAGCTGCTTCCGCATCCTTGAGTTCCAAAGACGAGAATTTTGTTAGAGATATTGATTCATTTCTTGCATGTCTCTTAGGAGTCATTTTTTTAAACAAGGAATCTTGTGCTGCATCACTAGACTCCTCGACACTTTCTTGAACCGATTCGTCTTTCACATCATCATCTTTGCTAGCTTTCTTCATTTTGACAAATTCGAATTGGTCATCAGTAATGCTCGGTTCTTTGTCAGAATCCAACTTTTCATCGTCAATCAAGCTTGTATCAGCCCCCTCCTCAGGTTCTGAAGATATCTTAGACATTCTAAAGTCTTTGTCTTTGCCAATATGGTCTGACTTATCCGATTTGATTGAATCAGCTTCTGATGGTCGTCTTGAGTCATTGTCGGTACCGTACTGTTCAGATTCTTCCAAGGAATCTGAGTAGATTCGCTGCGAGAAGAAGCAGTCTGGCACTGCAGATGAGTCTTCTGGAACCGTCTCAATGAATTGTCTAGCTTTTGCACTGATGACTATGTCATCGGGAGTCTGTAAAATACAAAAATTAATTTTTAATACATAATAGTTTGAATTTTTTTTATTTTTATAAAATAACCTATAGTTCGGAAATTCTAGGATGAGTCTTGTGACAGCTCACAAATTTGCCCCAATACAACCTTATGTAATGTATTTACCTAAATAACTTGCTATTTATTAGAATTGAGGCTTATATTAAAGTTGATAAAATAATTCAAGTTACTGAACATTGTTACAAGGTTGTATTGGGGCAAATTAGTGAGCTGTCACAGGACTCATCCTAGAATTTCCGAACTATAATATCTCCGAGACATTATCAAAATTATGCATTCGATGAATTCTTAAATTCTTTGGTCACATTTCGCCCAACTCTTTGCAAGGCTCACAGTTACTGGCAATATGAAGGGTTGCAGGAGTATAGGAAGGTCACATATGCACTGGAACAACCAGATGAAGAGTGCTACAAGCCTGTTTTGCCACAGGCTCTGTAGGCAGCAGAATCTCGGGAGGAACGTAGAAGAAGAATATGCCCAGCATACAGCAGTCTCAGTGTGGATCATGTTCCTCAGCATTGAGGTCATGATGCAGAAGTTCAAAATAGTTACTGGATTTTTATAAAGGCCATAAGACTTTTATTTACATTTAATTTATGTTTGATTTTATTTATACGACCATTGAATGCCGAAAATGGAGCTTTATTTTATAAGAAAATTCTTATAAATTATTTGAATACATAATATTATGTATTAAAAATAGTACAAGTATTATATATAATTGAAACTCTATATGTGGTTTCTCTATTATCTATGTGTGGTTTCTCTATTAAAATAAATAATATTAGGTCCTTACATATGAAATTGGCGTTTTGTTTGGGAGGAACATAAAGTTGATTTTTTTTTAATATAATATATTTATTTAATCAAAGTATGTACCATTGCTATCTATGCACTTTTGCCATCTCATAGGTAGTTCATCGATCCCTTTACTAAAAAAACCATTCGGACGGGAATCAATAAAATCTTTGAAGTCGGTTTGGACTGCCCCATCGGAGTTGAATTTTTTCCCTTGCAAGAAGTTATCCAAATTTCGAAAAAAATAGTAATCTGTCGGGGCAAGGTCCGGAGAGTACGGTGGATGTCTTAGACATTCCAATTGAAGCTCTTCTAATTTGGTAGCCGTCTGTTGTGCAGTGTGTGGTCTAGCGTTATCATGAAGCAGCAGTGGCCTAGAGCGATTAACCAGCCTCGGTTGTTTAGCAGCTAGCTTTTCCATCATGGTTTGCAGTTGCTGACAATAGACATCTGCCGTAATCGTCTGGCCAGATTTAAGAAAGCTGTAGTGAACGACACCAGCACTAGTCCACCAAACGCTCACAAGTAACTTTTTTGGAGTCAATTTTCGCTTGGGGCATGGTTTGGCTGGTTCGGCAGGGTTCAGCCATTGCGATGAGCGCTTCCGATTATCATACAGGATCCACTTTTCATCACAGGTAATGATTCGATTCAAAATCCCTTCATTATTGTGCCGGTTGAGTAATGCAACGCAGCAGTCAACGCGCGTTTGTTGATTTGCTTCACTCAATTCGTGAGGTACCCACCTTTCAAGCTTTTTCACCTTCCCAATTTGCTTCAAGTGGATTAAAACAGTTTTATCACTAACACCGCAGCCTGCAGCTAACTCGGACGTGGTTTGCGATGAATCCGCTTCCACAATAGCCTTCAATTCTTCATTATCAACTTTGGTCTCCGGCCGTCCACGGGGCTTTTTCTGCAGGTCGAAATTTCCAGAACGAAAACGTTGGAACCAAAAACGCACTGTGTTTTCTTTTGCGGCACCGTCGCCATACACATCATTAATCCTTCGAGCCGTTTCTGCAGCACTGGTGCCACGGTGGAACTCGTACTCGTAAATAACGCGATATTTCAAGTTTTCCATTTTGTAAACTGAGTGACGCAAAGAAAAAAAACAATTGAGGAAAAAACAAATGAATTATAATTTTCGAAACACAAATACTTGAGTAAATAGCTGTATAAATTTGAATTTGGAATTTCTAACCAAAGACTTGAAGATATTTGAGATCAAAGTTGCCAGTACGGCAAAACGCCAATTTCATATGTAAGGACCTAATATTATAGTTCGGAAATTCTAGGATAAGTCCTGTGACAGCTCACAAATTGGCCCCAATACAACCTTATGTAATGTATTTACCTAAATAACTTGCTATTTATTAGAATCGAGGCTTATATTAAAGTTGATTTTTGTGTGCTTACTATATTTGGTAAATTTTTTGACATGGCCTTAAGGCTGCAACGCTTTTAAAAAGTCGGCCATCATTTTGGTCAATCCAAAAAACATTTTAATATAGTGGAAAACAGTAATTGGATTACTATACAAGAGTTGTTAATTGTATTGGAAACACAGAGAGAGTTTACCATTATCAGATGATATTCTGAACTACAATACTGAATACTGATCAAACCTACCCTTTCTCTTTTAACAATCTTCTCCTGTTCACTGGTACTGAACACAGCCTCCTCTTCCAAGAACCTGAGTGTCTCTGTCCTGGCATCTTCCACTATCCTCTTCACAGCTTCTGTGGCAGCCGCTACTACAGGCGTTATTTCCTTCTCCTCTAAATCTGACAGTTCCTCTGGGAACTCATAATCTTCCATTGACTCTGTATCCTTAGGAGCTATGATTGCTGTTGTGGCGGCAGCTGTAGCCATTGTTGAAGTCAAGATTTGTGCCGCACCTTTTGGCTTATGTTCGGTTACCTGGCAAAGAGAAAAAGGTTAGACAGAGGTAATTTGTCTTCAATTTCACATATAATTATTTTATCAAAACAGATTCTGGATTAAAAACCTTTTAAAACATACGAATTCATTAATTTATACGACACCCTTCTAATTATCTGAATTGATAATTTAGACATATTGAAGACCGCGGCCGGGAGACAAAATTATCTTCGTACCCATTAATGGAGTTTTCGGGTTTAGAGTCACTGGAGTAGAATTTATTATTCGTAATTGCGCATATTAGCAATATTACAACATGTAAAGAAGCAACAATCCTTGCAAATGCCTAATGCACCGGTCGGCAACCAGCGGCCTGCGAGGCGTCTTGGTGCGGCCCGCAAGTGGATTTCAATGGGAGTTTGCCTTCTGAAAACTACAAGGAGTTAAAAAGGTTTCCTCAGCAAATAATTACTAAGTTTGGTAGTACATATATTTGTGAAAAAAACTTTTTGAATTCTGAATTACCGAAAAAACAAACACTGTTCTCGGTTATCCGATTCACATTTAGACGCAATACTACGCGTCTCTACTTCAAAATTGCAAGCTAATATAAATAAACTTGCAAGTCAGATGCAGACACAAAAATCTCATTGATTTTATTAACTTCAATAAATGTCATAAAAATATATAATTAGCGTTTTATTTTTAAAAGTAAAATATTTGTACACAAATATTGTTTATATACTTTTTTTTTTTATTATTTATTATTACACATGACAAGAAATATACACAATTTGAGAAAAACAACAGATAATTTGATTTGGACATACAATTTTAAAGGATCTGGGTTTGTTGCCTTTCATTTGTCGTGTCCCCAGTAAATTAGGCTTTTGCCTGTATCTCACTGAGGATATTTAGCATGAGAAAAATAAATCGATACTTCTTTCCGATTTTTGATTACACAAAACCAAAACCCCGTTGCACGCTCTCATCAACCTGACAAACAGTGACACTCAACTACAACTGGAAACATCTTGCGAAATGACATATGGCCCAAGTGCGGCCCACACTAATCCCCACGTAAAATAATTTGGCCCTCTTACAACAAAATGTTGCCGACCCATGGTTTAATTAATGCATATAAATATTGTTAACAGATGACCTATTTCATTACATTGGTTCTCTTTTTTTTTTAATTTTATTTTTCGAGAATTGAACGTGAAACCCCCAGGGGAAAGTCAAGCATCGTCCCGACTAGCTATGGAGGTCATCAATAATTTTTATAACGGTTACAATAAATATAAACTAAAAGTGTGCATTTAAAGGTAAAGGTAGGAAAACCATTTAGACAGTCGATCGGAGCGTGGTTGTTATTGCGACAGGATTTTGAGTACTTGGGCTTTCAGGATGAATGACGAGTGGAAGGGATTTATGTGAGATTTGTGATTGTGTGCGGTATATTGTGGGATGAATATTTTTGGTCTTTCTGGAGTGATGATGTGTGAGGAGTTGAATTTCGCAAGATGTTTCCAGTTGTAGTTGAGTGTCACTGTCAGGTTGATGAGAGCGTGCAACGGGGGGTTTTTTTTTGTGTAATCAAAAATCGGAAAGAAGTATCGATTTTTTTTTTTTATGCTAAATATCCTCAGTGAGACACAGGCAAAAGCCTAGTTTACTGGGGATACGACAAATGAAAGGCAACAAATCCAGATCCATTAAAATTGTATGTCCAAATCAAATTACTATATCTGTTGTTTTTCTCAAATTGTGTATATTTCTTGTCATGTGTAATAATAAATAAATAAATAAAATAAATAAATGTGCCACCAACGGGTCTGCGTTACGGTCCTTTAAGTATAGCAAAGGCATGCCGATAGATCGGCTTTAAGGGTTAAAATGAACAATGCTATCTTCGGATCACGTTTTTCAATGAAACATCTCAAACATGAATAAAAAGGGAAAAGTATGATAGGAACTCCGCAATCTAGTTGAAATGACACTTGAATGAATGAATGAACGAGTTCTTTGTCTTTTATTAAATTTTTAATACATGTGCATTTTTACTGCACCGTAGATCTTTTTTGTCAGTGATTTGAGGGAATACCGTTTCCACTGTTGTATCGTATGTGTGATTGTGTTATTTATCCATGTATTTTAAAAAAAAATAATTTTATCCACTTTGCACGGATTTCTCCTGTTACACAAAGAGGGTCTGCTTCTAGTGTTAGCTTATTCGTTAGGAAGAATATCAGCCAGGATTCTTCTCATACTGCTAGACGGTGCCGAGAATATATCCACAGTGTCATTCAGTTGGTTCAATATCTCTATACCACGCGTGACTGAGTGTTTAGCCATGATATTCGTCCTGTAAGTTGCTATGTAGAACAGAGAGTATACTTATATTAAGTATTTTGTGTACGAATTTATCCATAATTTTTACGCTCGCTGCATCTCTGCTCTTCATTTGTATCAACCATAGTTGGTCGTGGTGACTATATCCAAAGGCGTTCGAGCGCTCATGTCAGCGGCCCTAGTGGCGCAGTTCAGGTTAGGCGTCTTCCCGCTCCTCCCGGGGGCCTCAGTGTGGCGACGGTAGAGATGAGGTGACGATGCTGGAGAGGACGGTGAAGAAGGCGCAAAGACGTGGCATGGCGAGTGAAAAGACACTTGTTGTGTTCCAACTTTGGAGTTATAGATTCAATTCCGGTTGGTATCCAAAGAGGTTTAGCCTGGTTTCCCCTTCATGGCCTTTTTACCGCCTCTCTGGTTAGCTAGGAGAGATTATTATATGGAAATAAATCTGTCAGACTGTACTGCAATTCCGCCAGCCACTGTGCTGGACGCTCAACATCCAGTGAAAAATGTATGTTTTAAATTAAAATTATGCAAAATCTGCTAGGTTATTTTTTGTAATTAGCTATAAAATTATTTTATTATGTAAGTCCTGGTCACTCACTATCCATCATAGGGTGGCAAGTGGAATTTCAGTCTGATTTTCACTTAGTGCCCATTAAACACAACTTTCTGGTTGGTTGGAAGAGATTAGCACATGGCAATAAATTCGCCACGCGGAAAAAAAAAAAAAAAAAAAAAAAAAAGTTATCACGTGTTTACACGGGATTGAGTTGACACGTGTTTACACGGGATTGAGTTAATATTTAACATCCTTCCCCTACTAGCAACACGTGCATTCACCAAAAAAAACAACTGCTTGTTCACCATTCACCCCCTCCTTCCACCCCATAGCTGTCATTCTCTGATCAAATTATCTATCATATATGTAATAAAGAAAAATGAGATGAGGAAAATCGTAATGTAGTTTTTAACAGACACTGTCCAAAATTAGAAAAATTTTTTAAAGAAGAATAACCTTTTCCGTCTTGTCGATTTTCCCCTCCAGCTCGCTGGAACTAAACACAGCCTCCTGTTGCAGGAATCTCATGGTCTCCATCCTGGGATCCTCCACAACTCTCCTGGGCGATGCAGGCGCATACCTGGATCCCGCCAGTGCAGCGGTGACTGCTGCCGCAGAAGCTGGGGCATACTGCGCCACTCCTATTTGCGTCTCTTCCATATCTGAGAACTGGGATGCCTCATCCAGGGAGTCGCTTCTTGTGGGTTTTGATTCTCTTGAATACGTCTGGAAATTTTGTTAGATTTTATTTTTTTTGTAGCCCAATGGAGGATTTTGATAATTAGGACTAAATGTTGTCTATTCAATACATGTATTATAACAAAAATAATCTACATTTGTTGTTTTGGCACCTATTGAATACAGGAATACAGGCCGAAGAGGTGTTGGCAGGAGGTAAATCTCCTGACTGCAATATACGTGATTGGACTGGCATAAGGGCTGTTGGAGATCTTTTCGGGCTGCCGGGGATAAAGATGTCTACTCTCAAGTGATATTTAACGTTGGGGGGACCTG
Organism: Odontocerum albicorne; assembly: GCA_949825065.1. NCBI lineage: Eukaryota > Metazoa > Arthropoda > Insecta > Trichoptera > Odontoceridae > Odontocerum > Odontocerum albicorne. The sequence continues at coordinate 3,241,068 of OX463864.1, read as the reverse complement.
ACATGACACTGGGAATAAGAAGAATACAGGAAAACTTTGTCTTATCCGATGAAGGAGTAAGGTGTCCTACCATCGGACCGAAACTCCGAACAAGCTATCCATCACTTGTTAGGAAAACTTTGCTTAAGGCGAATTAGATTTTTGCTAAAATCAATTAGCGCTAATACTATTAACTGAAGAAACTATTATCTCTGTATTGTTTTGATAATAGATACCTTAGGAGGATGATGGGTTTCAGGTGGTACGACCATGCGATGGATAAGACATCTTGATTCCTAGCAGCAATCTAAAACCAGCACAATAAGAGTGAAGCGCTGGAGGGGGTCGGGTCATGTATTAAGGATGTTGTTTGATAGCTGGTTAAAAACTAGGCTAATCTATCACTCGCAAGGGACTCATCGAATCGGATTCCTATCCTACACAGAATACCGGTGTTATGATAGGTCGATTCATATAATGTGGGAAGATCTTGAGTACCGGACTGTATAAAGGAGTTTTTTGGCATCCATGTGTTTCCGATGGAAACTATATAATAATGATGATCATGGTATATCGATGTTAGACTTGCATTTGGCAGAAGGATAAAATTAAGATTAATACTGTGGAGATACATGAACCAATAAAAAATTATCGAGTTTCAATGTTTGAAAGAAGGCGGAACACAGACATCAGAAATGAATGCATGGATTAAATGGATGTTTTAAATAAGGTGAAGAAAGGAGCTTTATGAAGGTTTGAACATATGGATGTTTTAAATAAGATGAAGAAAGGAGCTTTATGAAGGTTTGAACATATGGATGTTTTAAATAAGATGAAGAAAGGAGCTTTATGAAGGTTTGAACATATGGATGTTTTAAATAAGATGAAGAAAGGAGCTTTATGAAGGTTTGAACATATGGATGTTTTAAATAAGATGAAGAAAGGAGCTTTATGAAGGTTTGAACATATGGATGTTTTAAATAAGATGAAGAAAGGAGCTTTATGAAGGTTTGAACATATGGATGTTTTAAATAAGATGAAGAAAGGTGCTTTATGAAGGTTTGAACATATGGATGTTTTAAATAAGATGAAGAAAGGAGCTTTATGAAGGTTTGAACATATGAAGAGAATGAATCATGAAAGAATGACTAAGTAAATGTACTAATAGAAGTGTAAGTTGTATGCATAACAGGTAGCCGAGTAAAACATAGCTGGATCAAATGAACTAGATTCTAGAAGAAGGTAAAGTGAGAAGTATGAATAATAGAAGATTGCGTATCATGAGATGTATGAACGTGGCTAAAGCAAAAGTTGTGTGCTTGAAAAGAAAAATTTATAGATCTGTTCTCTTTATCTACCCCGAAAGGGGCACGATAAGATTGATGTATGATGAATGATATTTCTTAGTAAGTAGGAAACATGAAATAAAACTCACTTCTTTGGAGTCAGTTCCAGAGACGAGACTGGAATCTCTATCGGTGATGAGCTCCACCAGCTGTGAAGAGTCAGTCTTCTCTGCTCCTGAGTGGGTAGGTGAACCCTTGGGCATGGAAGGTCTGGATAGATCGGAGCCCAGCGAGTCTGAACGTGTGTGAGTTGCGTGGAACTGCTCTAGTTTGCTCTCTGCCGACACCACTTTGGCGTCAGTCTGGAAAAAAATAAACTATATTAGTGATAAAGCGCCCAAATTGATGACAGGTGAACAAGAGGAAGACAATGGATAGATGGAGTTGATGAGGACAACTAGAAGTTGGAAACTGGAAGAGGCTTATACCACGGCAATATAATACATTGGGAAGCCAGGCCACAGCCGACACGAAAATATGTGTCGGTGTGGATGCGGGGAAACACTGCCAACTTACAGTACCCGGCGGTAAGTAATACACATCGGGCTTAAGAAGGAGACTGTCGGCCATAATCGGCTAACTTCGGCTTTGTAGAGTGTTGTCTCTGCCATTCATACACGTGTTCCGTCGCAATTTGTCAGTCATTGTCAAGTGTTCTAGGGTGTGATCGTGCGACAGAGACGACGCTCTACAAAGCAGCCGAAGTTAGCCGATTATGGCCGACAGTCTCTTTCTTAAGTCCAATGTGTATTACTTTCCGCCGGGTACTGTACTTACATTAGTCAATTGGTATAATGTAAACCATAGATTTTACAACAATTTAGGTCCTTGCTTTGTAATTTTCAAAATGCAGACATTATAGTTCGGAAATTCTACGATGAGTCCTGTGACAGCTCACAAATTTGCCCCAATACAACCTTGTGTAATGTATTTACCTAAATAACTTGCTATTTATTAGAATCGAGGCTTATATTAAAGTTGATAAAATAATTTAAATTACTAAACATCGTTACAAGGTTGTGTATTGGGGCAAATTTGTGAGCTGTCACAGGACTCATCCTAGAATTTCCGAACTATAGTATAAAAATATATATTTTTTGGGATTACTAAAAAAATATTGTAATACAGAAAACCACGGTTAATCTAACTCACGGACAATTGAGCCCCGGATAATCGGCGCTCTACTGTATTGCTAATCTATCATCGCAAGAAAGTTTCTAATAATATTGCGAGCTTATATGCACAAAATCGTACCTGTATCGTATGACAGTACATACAGCTGTCATATTTTTGTCAGGGATTGTTACATCACAAGTCAAACGTGCAATTATCATCACAAGTCAAAAGTGTTTCGACGGGTATTTGATTTTTTATTATTTACATTGATGTTACAAAGTTATTACTCGTAAAAAAAAAATATTTTCTAATTTGTTATGTTATTTTTTGTAAAAAAGAAAAATAAAGCGTGTAACAATCCTGTTGAATCTATCACTTAAAATATTATATACAAATCGAAAAGACTTGTTATTAAATATGTACTTACTTTGTAATTAATTTTTATCAAACGCTGTTTATTCCACTTTTTTGTGACGGTATAACCCTACCGGTTTCAAGGCTTTCACCTCATCTTCAGGGGAGCGCAAACAAGACTAAATGCTGTTCGAACTGGTACCGATATACACACGCTTCAACGGTTGGGGGCTGAGGGATGAGGGAGGCATGGGACAATTTCGGCCAAGAGCGGAGAGATTTTTGGGAAATAACTGTTCAACAGATGTTCGGATCGGTGTACTGAATTTGTGTTCACGAAATCCGCCTTAACATATCCTCTAATTTATTCTGAAATGGCTAATCATTGTTACCGTGAAAACTATACTTTTTCTATCGATGATGCCAAATTCTTACATATCAGTAGTAACGGAAATAAATTGGACAGATTAAAGGCCCTAGAAATTTCTAAGTCAGTACACCGATCCGAACATCTGTTGAACAGTTATTTCCCAAAAATCTCCCCGCTCTTGGCCGAAATTGTCCCATGCCTCCCTCATCCCTCAGCCCCCAACCGTTGAAGCGTGTATATCGGTACCAGTTCGAACAGCATTTAGTATTGTTTGCGCTCCCCTGAAGATGAGGTGAAAGCCTTGAAACCGGTTATACCGTCACAAAAAAGTGGAATAAACAGCGTTTGATAAAAATAAATTACAATGTCTTTAAACCTCCACAACGTTAATGCCTTAACTATAAACAACATATGTACTTACTAGTTTCACAATATCTGCAATCTCATCTGAAAGTTGATCTTTGACATGGGATTCACTCTCATCATCGGTGGGCTGTATCTGGGCCTCTTCATCTGAAGAGATGTGCGTGGAATCCTCGAGCGAATCCACTCTCAACCTTTCCACTTCCGGTTGTTTGAGAGTTTGCACTTTTTCGTGTTCTAACATTTTCATTTCTTTCTCAAGATCTTCGTGTTTCTCCTCGATTAAGTCTTGTTGAATTTGTATCGTCAATTTCGGTGATTTGATCGGTTCTCCTGCTATTTTACCTCTGGGCAACGCGAGAGGCTCTAATTTACTATCTTTTTTGACGGCCATTTGTTCCTCTAATAGACCGATTTGTTGCTTGACCGTAACAATTTGGCTTTCTGTTTCTGTTTCAGAATCTGTGGACTTCTTTTGATATTCATTGTCTTCTTCCGAAGAGAACTGAACAATAGTAGAATCAGTTCTTGCAGCTCTAGGGAATGTTTTAGGCAATTGCCCTTTGAAATAGTTGTCCGTGTACTTCTCGCTCTTATGATCCGCACTAGCTCTGAATGTTTCCTCTGCTTTCATTAATTCTGCTGCAAAATCTGAAACAATATCTGGATCACCATCTGCAAACACTTTGTCCTGTTCGTACTTAGTTGTTCTTTCTTCTTGTGTTCTAATTTGGTCCTTAATAAAGTCTTCTGTGTATTCTACTGAAGCCGCGTGACTTTCAGTATGTTTCTTCAACGCTTCTTCCGTTAACTTAACCTTTGGTTCAAACTTATCTGTTTCAGCTTTGGTTTTCTCCGAAAGCATCTTGCTTTCGAAGCTGCTGATTTTTTCTTTGAGTGGGGCTTCTGCAATATCTCTTTCTTTGACAGTTACCACTTCCTCTGTGATTGTAACCGTTTTTGTTCCAACATCAATTGTTGTTGTAACCTCTTTTTTAATCTCTGTTTTGAAATTAGGCGAAATACCTTTGATTGTAGTTTCTTCAACCACTTTAGTTTCTGTCACCTTTTCATCTGGTTTCTTCTGTGTAACTTTGATATCTGAAAAGTCTCCAGAGGAGAATCTGATCATCGATTCATTTCTGACATGCTTCTGCATAGGTCTTGGTCCAGCTTTAGGTAGAACCTTCTCTTTAGGAGGTTCAACTGCTTCTGCTACAGGCTGAAATACCGGTTTAATAATTTCTTCTTCATCCGAAGAAGACTTTTTGGACAATTTTCCAAGAACGTCTCTTGATTCATCGTCAGTAGATGATTTCTTAGATAATTTACCTAATCCATCTTTAGAGTCTTGGGAAGTCTAAAATTCACAAATGAATAAACATTATAAAATAATCAATTTAATTTAAAATGTGAAATAGCAAAATAAATCAACCATATTACCAGTGATGTTTGTTGCACGTGGAACTTCTTAATTTCAGGATTAATTTGCTTCTTTATTTCTATAATCTCTTCTTTGAGTTCCTTCTTCTGTTTGGAAGCTGGCACTTTAGAAGAACTGAGTTTTCTAGTTATTTGAATCTTCCTCTCTGCTACACTCTTTTTGATACCTGAAAAATAAGTCAAACAATGATTATTAACTTTGTACCATATTGCCACATGTATCACCACTTGGTACCGTATTCACCAACTGAGCTGTTACGAGCATCATCACTTGCACGCGGAATGACCTTGTTGAATAAATTTTCTGATATCGATATCTTCCACATCTTGGTGAATAAATTGAAGATTTAATTGTTTAATGGACTTTGTACGTATAACTGAGTCACTTCACAGGGAAGCATGAACAACATTTAATGGACTTTGTAAGTATAGCTGAATCATTTCACAGGAAAGCATGAGCAACATTTAATGGACTTTGTAAGTATAACTGAGTCATTTCACAGGGAAGCATGAGCAACATTTAATGGACTTTGTAAGTATAACTGAGTCACTTCATAGGGAAGCATGAGAAACATTTTTCCTGTAGTCGTTAAACTTTTTATATACATACTATATATATTTATATTTTATTTATAGTTAAGGCATTAACATTGTGGAGGTTTAAATACATTGTAATTTGTTTTATCAAACACTGTTTATTCCACTTTATGTAACGGTATAACCCTACCGGTTTCAAGGCGTTCACCTCATCATCAGGGGAGCACAAACAATACTGAATTCGGTTCGAACTGGTACCGACATACACGCTTCTAACGGTAAACATTTGGGTCAGTACCAGTTCGAACAGAATTCAATCTTGTTTGTGCTCCCCTGATGATGAGGTGAAAGCCTTGAAACCGGTAGGGGTATACCGTTACAAAAAGTGGAATAATTAGTGTTTGATAAAACAAATTCCAATACATATTTTTAATGTTATTGAGTTAAACATGTATCAAATGTTTAATAAATAAATAAATATGATCAGATTAACTTAGTAAATTCTACTAAAACAATAATATTATCTGGACCCGAGTTTCTAACTCTTTTTTAGAGTTCATCGTCAGGAGACGAAACATACTTTTAATATTTAACCAAGGATTTTGTAAAGGATGAGAAATATTGAAAGCAGAATTCAAGTTTTTTTATAATTTACTGTTTTATTTTGGGTAATGGCATTATGAATATCTAGTGTTTCAAAATCTTTTCACCATTATTTAAAATCATTATCTTGTCATGTACGAGTAACTCATGACTGAGCATCGTGACTTCCATGATAGCCCTTAACATTATCCCGTCATGTATGAGTAACTCATGACTGAGCATTGTGATTTCCATGATAGCTCTTAACATTATCCTGTCATGTACGAGTAACTCATGACTGAGCATCGTGACTTCCATGATAGCCCTTAACATTATTCTGCCATGTACGAGTAACTTATGACTGATGATCGTGACTTCCATGATAGCCCTTAACATTATCCCGTCATGTACGAGTAACTCATGACTGAGCATTGTGATTTCCATGATAGCTCTTAACAACTTATCTCTATCAGCCATAACAGTATTTTAAAATTATCTTTGATGTATGGAAGTGAAATGTGGATGTGGAAAAATAATGAAAAGAGCCTAATAAATTCTGTAGAAATGCATTAACTTAGAACAATATATGGTGTGACAATGTATGACAGACAAATAAATGATGGGATTAGGGAGGAATGTGAACTCAAAGCTGACGTATTGAGTAAGATGAAGTAGAGCACTCTGATATGGTTTGGACATGTGGAATGAATTAATGAAGAAAGATTAATAAAATTAATATGTAATGCTAATGTGAGTGGAAGATGTGTTGTAGAGAAAGGCCAAGGAAAGCATGGTTGGATCAAGTGAATTATATTTGGAAAGAAGGATAAGTAAGAAGTAAGATAAATCGTATGTATGTGAAACAGACAAAATGTATGCTGAAATAGGAAAGTATGGTGCTTTGCAATCTATACCTACCTCAGCAGAGAAACGATGTGATGTTATGTATGTATGTATTAGGTGTTAACATAAGTTGTGTCCGTTTTCTTTCAAATTAAAAAATGAGCACCAATAGCAAAACAAAATGGTAAAGGTTATACGTCATTCGAAAGAAAATGTTCTGATCTACGAGATATTGTGTTTGCTTTTACGTTACATATATTATTTTATTTGATTACAAGCCTTCAAAATGGAATGTCAAGTAGACGAAAGTGAGCATTTTCGACACCACGCTTAAACCAGATTATTCATGAAGATCCCCTTCACACCACCGTAGAATTGGATGAGCAGATGAATCGTAGTCACATGATAGTATACCACCATCTTAAATCAATGGGAAAAGTCCAGAAGTTCGGCGCTTGGGTTCCACATGTTTTGAGTGAAAACAACAAAAATGAGGTATCGAAAATGCTCACTTTCATCTACTTGACATTCCATTTTGAAGGCTTGTAATCAAATAAAATAATATATGTAACGTAAAAGTAAACACAATATCTTGTAGAGCAGAACATTTTCTTTCGAATGACGTATAACCTTTACCATTTTATTTTACTTTTGGTGCTCATTTTTAAATTTCGAAAAAACGGACACGACTTACGTTAACACCCAATATATAATTCATACAATAAATAAATAAGCCTCCTTTTTTCTTTTGATGCAATGTAGGTCTGCTGCGTCTAACTTATCATAAATTCTTATTGTTCCTTACCTTCTTCCTCTTCACTCTCCTCGGAAGGTGAGAAAGATGGCTCTCTATCACTGCTCCTGTCCATCTCGTCTCTCTCCTCCTTGTAGGACTTCTCCTCGGGTGAATACTTGGCCTCGTTGGTCTCGCCCATGGAATCGTCCATCTTTTTGTCCACCAACGTCCTCTCTAGATGTTCCAGGGCATCTTGGTCCGCTGCTTTGTTCGTGTCCTCTTGTTCCAATATTGTCTCTTCTTGTCTCTCTTTATCTATCATTTCTGGAAACAAAGGTTAATTCATTTTAAAGAGAAGAAAGTACCAAATTGTTTTTTTTAGTTGTCGTGTTATTCGTAATCTGTGTTTTTAGTTGTCGTGTTATTCGTAATCTGTGTTTTTTTTTGTGAACTTCTTCAAATTCAAAGGGTAATCTTATAAAGCAGTTGCGGGTTCGATCCCCGCTGGAACTTAGATTTTTTTAAAATAAGATTACAGTCTGGTTAACACTTAGGGCCCATAAAACATCTTTCTGGTTGGTTGGAAGAGATTGCCACATGGCAACAAACTCACCAGGTAAAAAAAAAAAAAAAAAAAAAAAAAAAAAAAGCACCATTTTGAGAGCAAACTTTCCTTAAGGGCGTTCCAACTCATGACGCGAACCCATTTATACTAAACAAATCACGTCTGGCAGTAACAGCAGGGCCCGAGCGAATCATGTATAGGATTTTTCTTGCACACAGCAAAATTGTGGGCATATGCTCACGAATGTGTTTATGGATTTCGCGGGGATGGATAGTCATTTGAATGATTTATGCGACCATGTAACTTGCTTCATTTACTTTTGTCTTTTGACGAGATTGCCGCCTGGTAATAAGCCCGCCAGACTGTATTTGCAATAAAAGTGTTAAATAAATAAATAAATCCTGCGAGATCACCACTACGTGGCAATCTCTTCCAACCAACTAGAAAAAATGTTTATGTGAAAACAAATCTGAAAATAATTTTTTTTTTCATTTTTTAAATAACTAGGATCCAGCGGAAATCAAACTCGCAGCCTCTGGGTCAGAAGACAGGCTTCTTACCAACTAAGACACATAGACTGATGAAAGTTGGTCCTCTGACTGTTACAATATAAAGTACAATTAAAAAAGAGAGGAAGTCTATTATACAGGGTGTAACAGCCGACGACGATAAACGGAAGCAGGGTGATGGGGGACCTCAAAACCTATCGATTTAACCCCCATGTATGTTCCGCGATATTCAGTGGCTCTCAAGTAATTTTGATTTTTCTGAAATTTGAATAAAAACCCGATTTTAGACTAAACTTTGTAAGTGTAACTAAACTATTCGCTCCACGATCTTGGTTTTTTTTCTAGGAGTAGTTTAATAATGTGTCTTACGTAGAAGGTTCTTCTACATAAGTGTAGACTATGCATAGCTAACAATGATGCTCATTTTGAACATTTGATGTAAAAACAATTTAAAAAAAATCCCGAACATGTTTTGATTAACTATATTTGTCAACGTCAACCAGTTCCTGCTACCTGATAACTCTGATAAGTAGCGCAGTTACATTAGAACACCTATTTTCACCCTTTAAAGTAGTCTTTGACTTGAAGAAATAATATCGATTTTTGGAACTTGTACCATTTGAGTAAAGTTTTCAACATGATGCTCTAGTACTAGGCAAATGAAATTTAAAGGGTTTGTAACGATGGATGATGACTCCAGATCAGAAGGTTGCGTGTTCAAATCACGTCGGGGTCACCAATGTAACGATGGTCGTTATCGGTGTAGCATGTGTTCTATTAGAACGTGCTGATGATTTTGATAGCGACATCGTTATCTTCGTTTTAGCTGATTCTGCGTTACTTCTCGTACAGAATCATCAATATAGCGGATTGCTTATGTTAACTGTCGTGATGATCTTGATTAATATTTGTTTACTTATAGACTCAGGAATGCCGATATATTTTGATAAGTGGACAGCAGGTAAATAAATAATACAAGTTTTGACAGCTGAATGGACGACAATAAAATGTATGTTTATTTCGCAGAGTGCGGACAATTTATACCAGTGAATGAATACATGGGCGATATATATCTGCCTTGCTCTATCACATGCACTGGCGGTAGAATAATTATTTATATTTGGAGATGGCTAGCCAAATTTGCACGCTGTAAATAGTAAATATTGTCGTTGTTTGTGACATGTAACAATCATTGAATTCTTCATCGGTCATTGCCCCTGTATGTTTACCATTGACAATAATTAATTTTATTTATTTGTGTTTTAACAATTCGCTCGTTATTTTGACAATTCATTTAGGTAGGTATACAGGTAGGTACAGGTTAATTCTTCATAAATGTGAGTAGTTTTTAAGATAAATTGTAAAAAAAAGAGGACTGATTTTTTTTATCTAGAGCTCATGAAAGTTAGAGGAAAAATTATGCTTGCAAAAATTTTTAAGATGAATTTTGTTTCCAAATTAATAAATTATCTTTTATCCAATATTCGTGGATTGGTAGAATTTGAGATATGGGTGGCGTATGCAACTTTAGGAAAGACTTGAAGAAAACCTTTTTTGAAGATCTTATTATTATTTAAGAACACTGCATAAATACACTACACCTAAAGTAGAATGTATTACTTTTACATGTTGGACGATCTACAAAAGTTTATTTGTAATGCTTTTTCTGTAGTTTTCTTACCAAATATATTTGAATAAACATACGCAAATGCCTTATCTAATGACCGCAGCCACTACTTTCCTACCCTAAAACATGTAAATCTGGTGGTCTCGTGTTTCTATTGTTATCATTGTATTTTTATGTACTTAATTATTTTCTTAAATTTAGCATTTCGTTTGATCAAATGTAAAATAAAATAAAAATAAACAATGTAACCATTTCAATATATTAACCAGTTTACTGGTGGACACTTTTTTCAATACTATAAAACGTCTTTATATTATAAACTCGCAGCACTCTAACGGTTAGTAAAAAAGTACCTTTTTCAATACGATAAAATGTCTTTATATATAGACTCTCAGCACTCTAACGGTTAATAAAAAACTAGCTTTTTCAATACTATAAAACGTCTTTATATATAGACTCTCAGCGCTCTAACGATTAATATAAAACTAGTTTTTTCAATACTATAAAACGTCTTTATTTATAGACTCTCAGAATTCTAGCGTTTAATAAAAAAACTACCCTTTTCAATACGATAAAACGTCTTTACATATAGACTCTCAGCACTCTAACGGTTAATGTTGCGATGAAAAGTGGTATTATTGCACGTAAGGTCCATTATTAAACTACTTATAGAAAAAAAATCACGATCGTATAGCTAATAGTTTAGTTACATTTATGAAGTTTAGTCTAAAATCGGGTTTTTATTCAAATTTCACAAAAATCCAAATTACTTGAGAGCCACTGAATATCGCTGAACATACATGGGGGTTAAATCGATAGGTATTGAAACCTTCCATCACCCTGCTTCCGTTGATCGTCGTCGGCTGTTACACCCTGTATTATTGATGGTACTTATGCCATTTCTGAAACAGAAGCACAATCTCATTAAAGAGCTTAAACCTTGCAAATACAACTAGACAAAGATGAAATATACCGGAATCAGGGCTCTTGTAGCCAACAATCTCCTCGGAAGACTGTCTCTCCTGGTAGATATTCCTCTGGATCCTTCTCTCCACATCCACCGTACTCTGCGGTAGGAGAACATCCTCTCGACCTATGCGACACAAGGCCAGCTCCAGGGAATTATCTGGAAAAATAACGTTTGATTATTCAACGTTTATTTTATAATCACTTAACCTTTTAACCGCGTTAAAAATCAAATTCGACAAACCCTGTGCGCGGCACAATTTCGGCGTTTTTAAATTCCTAAGTTTAAATGCGTATTTAGTTTAGAACCACTGATATTTAATTACAACTTCAGGTAAACATAACACACAAGTAATTTTCTGATAATAAATAAAAGTCATTACTCTTGAAATAAAGGAGATAAATTAAATATTACGTAAAATAAACAAACGAATGATACGATCATAGAAATTCTTCTTTCCACACTCCCCCACTCAAGTGCCTATCTGTGTGTGTGAGACGAGTCTGCACTGGGACGGCACGGAATTCAGCGCGTATTGTATGGGCACAAGGATATGAATTATGAAGTGTTTTTTACTTCACAAACACTATAAATCTCACTCTGTTCACACCATATTTATTGGTCTATATTGAAATACTTAACTCAGAATTATTTATTATTATGAAATAAAAATTGAGATTGTTTATTTTTCAATATTTCTTTTTCTCGTGGTATGCCCTAAAGCATGGTTGGAAACACAACGGAACATTGCATTCAGAACACATAAATTTAGTCATTTTACGCACTTTAACATTTATTTTAGTTTTAGCACAGACATGACACCTTCGACGTGGATTTTTGCACTTTGGCGTAGATGGAATGTTTATCTTTTCATGATTTAAATATTTATTTGGTATAAATCTTGTAGGGCTGTCAGCAGAAGTAGTGGGGCATTGAACTTTGTTGAGCATTACTTTTTACGAATTTTTCTCAATCAATTGCCGAATAACAGCTAGCTGAAATTCAGCCAGACTAATCGATTTAGATGTAACAAGTTTGTACAAAATATGGGCGTTGAGCAAATACAAATCTATTACATGGAAAAACACCTTCTTGTACCATTTGACGGACTTTCTCATGCAATTTAATCCACTTAGCATCATGTCCGCTTTGTCTACCAAACCCATACATTTTTTGTAATCGATTACGCACTTGGGTTTTTGTATGGCTTCACCGGTTGACCTGTTTACTTTTCCAGTACAATCTTTTGAATCGTCATGAAGAGTGGTAAGCATGTGCACGTCGCGCCGATCACACCATTTCAGCGCCAGCAATTTTCTATTGTTAAAAGATTCCACTTCTCACTTTTTCAATTTTTTAAACTTTGGCATGCCTTTTCGGTTTTTATACACTGTTCCACAAGCATTTGTTTTGTTTTCATATAATCTTTTAAAGAGTTCAGGGCTAGTGTACCAGTTATCACAAAACAAACTGTGTCCTTTTCCGATATAATTATTTAACAGAGTTGTGACCACTGAACCAGATATACTGAGTCCCATTTCATTGTCAATTTCAGTTTGAGATCCTGTATAAATTATGAAATCTAATATATATCCAGTCATCACGTCACAGAGTACAAACATTTTTATTCCAAATCTATGCCGTTTTGACGGGATATATTGTTTGAAAACCAAGCGCCCTTTGAAAGCAATTATGCTTTCATCTATGCAGAGATTCTGAAAAGGTGCGAAGGTTTCTTTAAATATTTTTCTGGTAAAATCAATCAAAATTTTTATTTTATGCAGTCTATCTGATGATTTTGATGCGTTGTCACTAAAATGTAGCATCTGTAAAATGAGCTCAAATCGGTCCCTAGACATTGTTTGCCCGAAAATAGGACTCAGCAGAAGAGGATCTGTTGACCAGTGCTTCTCGATAGTAAGATGACGATTCTTCGTTATTAACATTGTAACTGCTACAAATATGTACATTTCGTAAATAAATGTATCATACCATCTTCTTATCCTTGATTTATCTCCAAAACTTTTATTATTAATTTCATGTTGATAAAAACTATTCGTTTCGTCAACAATTTTGCTAGTTATATCTTCATTGAGAAAATGTTCAAAATAGTCAAGTTCGGTGGAGTTTTCAGAAAACGTAATGTCTGGATTCACTCCTGAAAATGCGTTGAAATTATGAATAACCGGAATATGTGAACCCGAAAGCCACGAAGATGAATACGTTTCTGTAGACGATTCACCGCCAAATCCAATATTTTCATCATTATCAGAATCAATAACATCACTAAGGTTCGAAATATTATCGTCTTCACTAACACTTGATCCGTAATTTGACCCAAGTTCACATACGTAATCGCCAATTTCTTCTTCACTTAGACCACGTTTAGTCATAATGAATATAACGTGTTAAAAATAATAAAACAGAAAATTTAAAATTTATTGATTTCAAATATCAAATTTGAAATCAAAACACTAAAAACTGACAATAACTAAACGAACCATACACAATTATATAGTCACTAATTAAAAATATTTGAAAAGAAATAAAAAAAATCAGATTGAATGCTGCTCGTATATAAAATATTTAGTAATGTTTACGTAAGCGAGACGCGCCACGTTTCACTTAACCGGCCCAGTAAAGCGTGCGTCACATACTGTCCACACATATTGTCATGCGTCACACATACGACGGTGATAATATGAAATATTAATTGAGAAATAATCTGCGCTCTGTTTATTCAAAAATATTTCATAAACTAATACATTATTTGACAAGGTTTCGAAATATGTCGCTAGAATAAAGATTATTTTAAATTTTAGTTTAATTTTTATCCCGGTTTTGTGTCATTGTTTATAAGTATTTCTCGTTTAAAATTTGGGTTGTCGTCAGATCACAGACGTCTGTGCGCTTAGCGCACTAATGTTGTCAAATCAAATCACAGGCGTTTGTGCGCGCCGCGGGGAAAGAGTTAATGATTTTTTGGGAGAGTTTCCTAGATCGGAAAGGTAAGGAATGAAAATCAGTCGCATACCAAGGGTAGTAAGGGTCTTCAAAGATTACGCCATAGTTTTATTTAACCAACCCCATTAGATTGATCATCCTGCAGCGTTATAATACAGGGTGGCCCTTGAAAGGCTGAAGGCTGTACAGTACCCGGCGATAAGTAATACACATCGGGCTTAAGAAAGAGACTGTCAGCCATAATCGGCTAACTTCGGCTTTGTAGAGTGTCGTATCTGTCATTCATACACCCTAGAACGCTTGACAACGACTGACAAATCGCGACGGAACACGTGTATGAATGAGAGAGACGATGCTCTTCAGAGCCGAAGTTAGCCGATTATGGCCGACAGTGTCTTTCTTAAGCCCGATGTGTATTACTTAGCGCCGGGTACTGTACATCACTGTACGGCGCACACTGCCATCGTCACCCTGGCAGAACCATACTTCCTGATTATCTTCGACCGCTGGACGTAAACATTTTTCAAGCATTGTCGTATACAGGACGCCATTGATTCTTTCTGGCTGACCTTTCTCATTTTCAAAGAAATAGGGGTCGATAACTCTTTCAGCTATAACACCACACCAAACAGTGCATTTTTGGGGATGCAATTGATGCTGATGTAATTCTCTGGGATTCTCAGTACCCCAAAATCTGCAGTTTTGTTTGTTGATGTGCCCGTTTAAATGGAAATGGGTCTCATCACTCATTATCAAGTTGTTCAAAAAGTTGTTGTTATCTCTGGCTAGGTGTTGAAATCAAATGGCGTACTACAGGTGCTGCTAAGTACCTTGGGGTAGTAAAGCTCTATAACCTGTAAAAAAAGATTGAAAATGAACAAGTTATGACTTTTTCAAATCCTACAGTCTTTTAGTGGCCGCATCTTTCAGTGGCTATATCTTTATAATCTATCCAGTCCCTGATGTTGCAAGGTCTATCTGTCTTCTTTTTCAGACTCTTTTTTTGACCCTTTAAAACTTCGTACCATATAAGTCAAGGCAAAAGTTTGACACCTTACTTAGGATTAAGAAAACGTCTAGTTAAAACCCTAATACGAGGGTTGCTACTTAAGTTTTGAGACAGACAAGAAAAAACAAATATTTATCATCGAAAATGGCTTTATTGTTTTTCAAAATACTCCCCATGAAGATCAATATACTTTTGCATGCGTTTGAATAAATTTTCGAAGCACTTTTTCCACTCCGAATGAGGTAACTTCAAAACATGCGTTTTGAACGCATCAACCGCTTCTTCAGGCGTCGAAAAACGTTGACCTTGCAATTTATTTTTGATGTTCGAGAATAAAAAGAAGTCATTGGGGGCCAAATCAGGGCTGTACGGTGGATGACTCATCAATTTGATGTTTTGAGTGCTTAAAAAGTCACTATTTTGAGCCGATGTGTGAGAGCTCGCATTGTCGTGATGGAGAATGATCCGTCTTCGGCGGTTGGTTTTCCTCATTTCTCCGAACACTTCTGGCAAACAAATGGTGGTGTACCATTTAAAATTGACCGTACGACGTTCCACTAAAGACACTGTTGCGACATGACCATTTATACCGAAGAAACAAGCCACCATTCGCTTCGTGCGTGAACGACTTTTGCTGGATTTGGCTCGTCTTGAAAGACCCATACAGTCGACTGCTGTTTAGTTTCTGGCTCATATGCATAGATCCATGATTGGTCGCCTGTCACGATCTTATAGACGTCTTTTGAAGCACCGTGATCGACTTTTTTCAACATTTCTTTGGACCAATCGACACAAGCCGTTTTTTGAGCGATTGTCAAATTTTGCAGTATCCAACGCGAACAAATCTTTTGACGGCCAAATGTTTATGCAATATTGAATGTATGCAAGTGAAACTAATGCCCAAATATGCCTCAATGTCACGATAAGTCACATGACGATCTTGCAATATCAGTTCACGCACATCATCGATGTTTTCCGGCACAACAGTCGATTTTGGACGACCTTCGCGAAATTCGTCCTGGAGAAAACTACGACCACGATTGAATTCGTAAAACCAGAGATGGTGCTTTACCACCAAAAGTCGAAACGAGTTGATCGGCACACTGTTGTTGAGTTAGTCCACGTCGAAAATCATAAAAAAATCATCGCACGAAAATGTTCACGATTTAATTCCGTTTTTGGCCGAGATGAATTTTTCAAGTCACTGTAAACAACACAAATAGCACTCGCATGACAAAACTTTTTGAGCACGTATACCATTAAAAACGTCAAACTTTACGATGCTGATGCCAGATTTGACGTATCTACATTGGTGTCACCATATCTAAAAATGTTTTTTTTAATAACTTTTAAATGCAACTCAATTTTATAATTTATATTTAATTGATTTATTATGTGATCTTTACCATTATGTATGGAATATAATGTCCTCGTCACTCATGATGATTTTTTGCCAAAAATGGTGGTCGACTACACCGATCTGTAAAACCCGAGCACTCTAATCTCGCCACCGTTTATGGTCATTTTCCTGTAGCTCTTGTGTCAATTGAATTTTATACGGATAATAATACAAATATTATTTGATAATTTTTAACAAACATGATGGCGACATTCCCAATTCTTGTGCACGGCGTCGATGAGAGGTGCACGGACGTTCACCAACACTCTGCCTCACTGCATCAATCTTTTCTGGCGTACGTTGGCTACGTTGTCGCCCAGACTTTGCTTTATTTCCCAGTGTATGCAAATTTTCAAAATTATTAATTACACGCTGAATGGTAGACTTGCTTGGCACATGATTTAAACAAAAAAAAACATGCAATTTTCTTCGCGTATTCACAATTGAACAATTATTTAAATAAAATGTTTTAATAACTTTAACACGTTGTTGCAAAGTTAGATGGTTTGTAGTATATTGTTATTGACCATTCTCCACGATTGTCAAATATGAACTGACAAATGACAGCCAAGTCAAAATGGCGGCCAAACAAAATTGGCCTGGAACATAAAACGCACCTTGTATATGCTTTGGAAAAAAATGATAAGAGTTTACATTTCGAAATAATGAAATTTAGTATTGTAATTTTGTAAATACAGGTGGCCCTCGACTTTCGCACATTCTACTTTCGCACAATTCGCTATTTCGCACATTTTTTAAAAAGATTTTTGTCGATAATGCCAAAATTGTTCGCTTCCATGCAGTCGTTCCCACTTTTTTTGATGAACTATAATATATGGAACGCAATAAACAATATTGGAGACTCGTGGACTGAATTAAAAGAGTCGACAATGAAAGGTTCGTGGAAACAATTATGCCCACAAATGGTGAGTGATTTTATAAATTCTGAAGAAACTCCGGAAACTATCACAGATGAAATAGTTAGCCTAATGAATGAACTAAACTTGGACATCAACAACGAAGATGTTAATGAGTTGATTGAATCTCATTCAGTACCTCTGTCCAATGAATACTTAATTGAGCAACAAGAGTTAAATGAAATACACAATGAAAGCGAGGAAGAAGAAGCTGATAAAATCGTCAAGACTTTGACAATCAAAAATATGAATGAATCCTTCATGCATCTTGACAAATTTGTGACTATCATGGAAGAATGTGATGGAAGACCAATGGAGAACGTATACCTCAAGTACGTAGGGCGATTGAGAAAGACACAGCATGTTATAGAACTCTTTATCAAGAAAATTTAAAAAATTTGGTATTCAACTAACTCTTGACAAGTTTATAAAGAAAACACCTGAAAGCACTTAAACACGCCTCGTTAATTTAATTATGTGTATTGATAAATAAATATTTTTAATATTATATATTATTGATATATAAATATTTTAAAATAGAATTTTTGATATTTTATTTACATCCCCCTACTTTCGAACATTCGCACACATTTTCAGGAACCGATTATTTGCGAAAGCCGAGGGCCGCCTGTAGAGTGCTAAATTCCAATAAATCCTCACCATGTGCCTTGTGGCCTCCTTGTTCTCTCCACATCCTAAGCATGAGCGCCGCTTGCTGAGCCCCGTTGGCCCCTCGCTCCCTGACGCTCGCCACCGTGGCAGAGGAGACGCCCAGCTCGTAAGCCAGGGGTACCCAGTCCATGCCAAGTAAATTGCATATTGCCGTTATTCTGAAATACAAGTTACGTGTTAATTCATTTTTATTTATTTAAATATTTTTTTCTCAACCTTTTTAACATAGCGATCCCTCTAGCAAAAATCATTGCTACATACGCAATAAGTATTTAAAGATATGTACGGGACAAATGTTTTATGACACTGTCATAATAATTATAAATCAAGAGTCAAAATTGACTGTTAACCCTTTAAGTGCCGCAAGGTATTAGTATGGCTGATCCCGGAGGACCGTGAATTTTTTAGCAAAAATAAAACCGAATAGAATCATATTTTTCGTATATATCATATATTCAAAGGATATTATCTTCTTCTTCTCCTCCCTGGCTCCATCCCAACTCACTGTCTGCGAAGACTGTTGGGGTCAGCTCTCCTTGTCCTCAGGTTGTATGCTCTTCTGTCCCGGACTACGTTCCCCAGGCCGTGCCTCTGCATCAGGTTATCTTTTTGCACCACCCATGAATTCTTTGGTCTTCCCTGGTTGTTATTCGAGGAAGATCAATGGAGATTGCCTGGTTCACAATGTGATCGAGTGCTCTGCGTCCAACGTGCCCATACCATCTTAATCGCCTCTTCTCCATCTTACTGTTTATGTATGTAACACCTAAGCTTCCACGAATGCGTGAGCTTTTTATTTTGTCTCTTAGGAACACACCAGTTGACCATCTTAGCATGCGCATTTCAGCAGTTTCTAGTTGCCTAGAGTAAGGGTTATACATCGTCCAGCATTCAGAGCCGTAGAGGAGTGCGGGTCTGACAATCGTTTGGTATACTTTTCCTTTTAACTTTACTGGCATTTTCGGATCACATAGAACTCCCATCATTGATCTAAACTTCATCCATCCCACACTAATTCTATGTGTTACATCTGCTGCACATCCTCCATCGCTATGGATGAGTGACCCAAGATGCTTAAAGGAGTCACAATTTGATAATGTTTCTCCACCCATTTGCATTACGGGAGTGACAGCATTTGTTTTTCTCGAATGGTAGGTACAGATACTCTGTTTTCTTTCTGTTCAGTCTCAATCCATTGTCCTCCAAGATTCTTCTTCACCTTTCCAGACTATTTTGCAGTCTGGAAAGGTGGAGAAGAATGTTAATCATTCAAACGATATTATGAAGACTTGTAAGACCAAATATGTACAATATGTGTCGTTTGTGCTGCCGTTCACACAGAAAAACACAACTAAAACTTTAACAAAATGTCAGTCAGGGTTGTCACAGCTTATCACAGAAAATACGGAAACATATATTAATAAAATATTTGATAGAATTAAAAGTATATGTAACACGAAAATGTGAATTATTTTAATAACGCTCGGAAAGTAAATAATGTAACTATTAAATCATTTCAAATTTCAACGGTTTAATAAGTAAATCGCAAAACTGACAACCTTGTATTAGAGACACATGTCGACTGTCATACGAAGCTTTTAGGTAAATCTCTGTAAATTCGATAATATCTGTAAACTGTTATATTATAGTATCTATTCATAATCTCAATAGATGTCTCTATATGTTCCATACTTTAGATTATTCGAATTAGTACTAGACATTGGCTAGAAATAGGCATAAAGTTGAGCGATTTAACTCGCAAATTTTGTATGGCCGGCCCCACGGGCACGGCAACAGAGAGCAAGTAAACTAGTTTAAGGCACCTAACCGGTTAACTTCCTCTCTAGTTTCGTACAAAAATTACAGTAATCAATTCAGTAAAAGAACACATTAATTTGTTTCCATGGCACATTTTTATTGTCTATTTATGAATCTTGGGGGCGCCCTCTTTGGCCTTTTTTTAAATGTTTTTATTTAACCTGGGGTGTTTATTGCCATGTGCCAATCTCTGTTTTAATAGCCCCTAAGCAAAAGCAAAACTAGAATCCCATTTTTTTAAACTGGTTTCCAGCGGGGATCGAACCCGCAACCTCCGGATCGGTAGATAAGCGTCTTACCACCAGGCCACAGAGGTCGTCTTGATGCCCCTAAGTAAATACCTAGGATTGCTTGTTAGCAAAGGCGGCTCTACCTTCACGCTCTAGTTGACGAAATGCTTATCTTGCATACTGTGCTTGCATGTTCGATTCCTGTTGGAACCTAGATTTTTCATTAAAAAAATGTTCCATTATGATTTTAATTTAAGATCTCTTTAACATCTTCCTGGTATATTGGAAAAGATTGCCACATGGCGATAAGCTTGCCAGATTGTACTATACACACCAAAGTGTATTATTATAAAGTACAACATAGGTCTGAAACAAACACGAAAGATATTTTATTGGAAATTAGATTTTCATTGAAGAATATCACTGAGTTGACCAGACCATTTGACTTCTGATAAATATCTAGTATTGTCTGTTAGCAGACCCGGCTCTGTATTTGCGCCCTACGTTAGTTGGCAAACGCTTATATTGGATCTTGGGTGTTTGATTCCAGTTGGAACCTAGATTTTTGAAATATAAAAAAGTTCCAGTATAGTTTTAGTTTAAGGCCTCTTTAACATCTTCCTGTTTGGTTGGAAGAGATTTCCACATGGCATTAACCACTTGACAGTTTTGCCCGAGCGGGACTCGGGCACGAAGTTTCTTTTTATACTGACGAGCCCGAGCCTCAAATCTTGTTTCGACTTGTTGGGAGTGTTTCTACCGAGCGTCGTTTGGGCAGATCTTGTTTCAACTTGTTTTCTCCGACTGGAATATATTTTTGTATAGAATTTATTCGTTTACAGTCCGTCATTGTGTTACGTCGCGTGTTAAAAATCCAACTGTTAAGTGGTTAAGCCCGCCAGATTGTACTGTATATGACAAAAGTGTAATACACTACAACACAGGTCTAAAACAAATACAAGAGATATATAGAAATTAGACTTCCATACCGATTATCCATACAGACTTCCATACCGAGAATATTAGAAATTAGACTTCCAAACCGATTATCCATACAGACTTCCATACCGAGAATATTAGAAATTAGACTTCCAAACCTATTATCCATACAGACTTCCATATCGAGAATATTAGAAATTAGACTTCCAAAACGATTATCCATACAGACTTCCATACCGAGAATATTAGAAATTAGACTTCCATACCGATTATCACTGAGTCTATCAGGCCATTTGATTTCTGTCTCATCAGGCACCACGTACACCTTGGTCTCCACGTGGTTCTCCACAGGTTCCAGCTCCATCCTGCCAGCAAACGGAGGAATGATCAGCTCCATGGGGATTATCTCTTCTGGTAGCAGAATGTTCAGGACACATATCTGCAAAAATGAACCGATTAAAACATACAGTTAGAAAAATTATGAAAGAGAAAGAATGTTAAATGAAAAAGAAGAAATTGAATTAAAAGAGAGGTTTGTTAGAAAACTGCAAAATTTTGGCAAATCAAAAAGCATGGATTATATTATTTACAGTGCAATTATGTATAAGGCACTGCGGAGGTTTCAAGACATCGTTTTTTGTTTAGTAAAAGTAGTTTAGTAGTTTATATAATTATAAATTTTGATAAATTAACGTGACAAACCGGTGGCTGCGGAGGTTCTCCCTTTGGTCTCTTGGGCTCCCTCATGAACATGCAACGAGCCACTGCATCGGCATGCTCCCCTCGCACCATGGCGCTCAGCTGCAGGCGGTTCTCGCGGAAGGCGCGGAACTCCAGCTTGGGTTGCTCTCCAGACTTGGCCATCGGGGAAAAGTTGCCGCCAAACTCTAAATACACTGGCTTGCCTTCGTGGACCTGAAAGAATAATAATTAATTAACAATTTATATAGCGCCATTCAGATAGCAAACTCTCCTCAAGGGCGCTCTAACTCAGGATTCGAACCCACTCATAAATTTTGATAAGACCTCCCAATAAAGATTATATTTAAGTGCTTTCTAAAGCTATCACCCACATCTCTGACACTAGGAGGCAGACCATTCCACACCACAAAATCGGCAACG
Organism: Odontocerum albicorne; assembly: GCA_949825065.1. NCBI lineage: Eukaryota > Metazoa > Arthropoda > Insecta > Trichoptera > Odontoceridae > Odontocerum > Odontocerum albicorne. The sequence goes on along the minus strand of OX463864.1, from coordinate 3,218,661 downwards.
GCAAAAGCTCTTAACATAATAATTTATACGATGAAAAAGAAATCAACCTAAAAGTTCTTCTTCTCTCCAAAGCAAGAGTTCCAACAGTGGTCGATATCGACCCCCTGGGGTCGATTTGATTTTCCTAGGGGTCGATAGTTTTAATGAAAAAAATTGGGGGTTGACGTCAGCAAAAATAGACCCCCTTACTACCGCTATTTGTTTGTTACCTCAAAATATCTATGATTCCAATAGGTACCTAATATAGAAGTAAAATTAATAAAAAAAAACACTTTTTTGATAAAAACACATTACATACCAAATTTGTGAACGAAAAGGTAAAACGTGTCATTAAAAGAGTCTATTTTTTTTCATTAATTTTCGTCAGCTCAGATTTCAATATTAAATGTTGCACAAGATAATGCAATGCATAATCCGTAGTCCTTTTATCTTTTTCAATCCTTAATTACAAGTGATTAAAATGAAAAGTTTGATATCTATGTTAGTGAAATATTTAATATCGAGTACTGTACAAACTTATTAATTTGAATAAGTAAAGTAATGACTAGGGGGGAGACAGTTTTAAAAGTTTTTAGTAAAGGGGGCTGCGACTGAAAAAAATTTGGGAGCTCTTGCTCCAAAGGAACATTCCTTAAACACAGATTTAAAAGATATAAAGGACACTTAAGCCAGTGTATGTTATACTTTTTAGAATCAGACCAATATGGCAATATTTTTGACTACCATATATCAGCCTGGCAGCTGCATTGAAAACAGAGTCTGGACTGGAGTCTAGAGTTTTGTGAATCAGGCAAACCAGAATAAATACCATTACAGTAATTCAGCTACGACACAACAAATAAATGAATAACAGTTTTTATTTCCCTCGTTGTAAAACATCCATTATATCGGGTGTTAACATAAGTTGTGTCCGTTTTTTTTTTCAATTTAAAAATAAGCACCAAAAGTAAAACAAAATGGTAAAAGTTATACGTTATTCGAAAGAAAATTTTCTGTTCTATAAGATATTGTATTTGCTTTTACGTTACATATATTATTTTATTTGATTACAAGCCTTCAAAATGGAATAGCAAGTAGACAAAAGTGAGCATTTTCGACACCTCTTTTTGTTCGCGTTCAATCGAGGGAATAAAGCTTCCAAAGCTGCTCGCGATATTTGCGAAGTATACGGTGAAAATGTTATGAATGAAAGGACAGCTTGTTGATGGTTTTTGTGTTTCAATGACGGGAATTTTGGGCTGAAAGACATGGAGCGTTCCGGACGACCAGTGGACTTCGATGAGGACCGCTTAAATCATATTATTCATGAAGTTCCCCTTCAAACCACCGTAGAATTGGCTGAGCAGATGAATTGTAGTCACATGACTATGTACCGCCATCTTAAATCAATGGGAAAAGTCCAGAAGTTCAGCACTTGGGCTCCACATGTTTTAAGTGAAAACAACAAAAATCAACGTTCGACAATTTCTGCTGGTTTGCTCGCGCGTCATCGAGCTACACATAACCACAAGCAAAGGTTCCTTTACCGAATCATTACTGGTGATGAAAAAAAATTGATGAAAAATGTTTGAAGGGGATCTTCATGAATAATAGGGTTTAAGCGGTCTTCTTCAAAGTCCACTGGTCGTCCGGAACGCTCCATGTCTTTTAGGTCGAAATTACCGTCTTTGAAACGCAAAAACGATCGACGAGGTCCTTTCATTCACAGCATCTTCACTGTACACTTCGCAAATATCGCGAGCAGCTTTGGCAGCTTTATTCCCTCTATTGAACGCGAACAGAAGGAGGTATCGAAAATGCTCACTTTCGTCTACTTGCCATTCCATTTTGAAGGCTTGTAATCAAATAAAATAATATATGTAAACGTAAAAGCAAACACAATATCTTGTAGAACAGAAAATATTATTTCGAATGACGTATAATATTTACCATTTTGTTTTTCTTTTGGTGCTCATTTTTAAAATTGAAAAAAAAACGGACACAACTTATGTTAACACCTAATATTATAAAAAAATAATCAAAATTGAATACATACTAACAAATGATCCGAACTTATTTGAACAAATCTCTTTTACAGTTTCAAGATATTGTTTGATACAATTATGGAATACAAGTATCCTGAACGAGTGGACTTGTTCTTGCTGTATAATTAGTTGTGAGAATTGTTATCTAGTAGTATGTAGGTGTTAATTATTTCTAAGAAATCATATATTAAGATTGAAAAAAATAAAAATAAAGTGACATGAAGGAAAATAAGATGAATTAAGTGCATAAATTATAATATATAAATAAGATTAGTTAAGTAATAAATGTGTACATAGGTATAGGCTTGACAAATATTTGTACAATATATTACTTTGTTTAATAAAAAAAAATAAAAAAAACTATATAAAAATAATGTAGTACCCGGCGGTATGTAATACACATCGTCTCTGTCATTCATACATGTGTTCTGTCGCGATTTGTCAGTCTTTGTTCCTAACAACTCTTTGCGCTAACAATGCGCTAACAGTCCGGTATCTAAAAAGAGCTGTTAAGTAGAAAGACTGACAAATCGTGACGGAACACGTGTATCAATGACAGAGACGATGTATATTACTTACCGCCGGGTACTGTAAATTGTGGGAGATATAATTTAAAACGCAATTAGTGCTTAACAGTAAAAAAGAATGTATAACATCTGAATACTCATTAAAATCCACTGGAGTTAGAATATTTTAAAGAAACGTAAAAAAACGTTAAATAAAATGAAATGTTACCTCAACATCTTTACTCTTGGCCACCTGTGAGAATCTTTCCATTCTCTCCAGTGTCTTGTCTTCACGGTCATCCGTCACGCAGAACACCCTCAGCTGGGCTTGAAGGTGTTCTGTTCTCTTTGCGTATACCACGAACCTTGCTATAAAGGGTACGTGGATTGCCTCTCTGAAATTTTAAAATGAAATTAATATAAACAAATTAGAAAGAGTAAGATTTTATTACTAATTAAATACAGCGGAACCCCGCCGTACGTCCACGGCCTGGGGGACGTAGTCCGGGACAGAAGAGCATACAACCTGAGGACGAGGAGAGCTGACCCCAACAGTCTTCGAAGGCAATTAGTTGGGATGGAGCCAGGGAGAAGAAAAAAGAGAAGAATGGTGGGCATGAATATATTACGGTAAAACCTCGATATAACGGACTAATTTGAGCGAGGGGGTGTCCATTAACCCTTCCTTCCCTGTAATGTGTAACTAGTACACATTGCCTCTAAACACTTTAATATCTCTATAAATACTCGTATAATGAATACTGGGTGCAGATTTTAGGTATTCCCCGTAATAAATTTACACATTGAATGAAAAAATAATATTTATAATAATTAGCACTCATCGGCCACATCAGAGATATTTTGTGAAAATCAGGAATAAATTCACCAATACAATCAAACGTGTGCCAGTGTGTGATGTAGGTATATTCATTCTAAAAAAAACACTATGATACGATTTCCTTGAGATTTAAACAAATTAAGCTCTATGCGTGGTTCGTTATTGCCTATATCTGAATTAGGAATGTTATTTTTATTTATTAGTGTGGTGGTACCCCTCAACAGATCCGAATTAACAGAGCGGACATGTTTAACCCTTCCTTCCCTGTGATGTGTAACTAGTACACATTGCTTCTAAAAACTTTAATATCTCTATAAATATAATAAATACTGGGTTCAGATTTTAGGTATTCCTCCGTAATACATTTACGCATCGAATGAAAAAAATAATATTAATAATAATTAGCACTTATCGGCCACGTCAGAGATATTTTGTGAAAATCGGGAATAAATTCACCAATACAATCAAACGTGTGCCAGTGTGTGACGTAGGTATATTCATTCTAAAAAAACACTATGGTTGAGGAAGCGACACTATTCACGTCTCACTCTCACTCTACTTTAGTATATGGGAACGCAAGAAATAGAATCTCATTTCGCAATTCTGTTTCTTCCTTCACATATCATACACAGTGTTAGCGTTCCGAGTCCCGTCTCAGTAGCTCTCGGGTATCCATTTGAGTCGGTCTCTTCGCCCGTTACGGGAACGTCGGCCAATGTTTTTTTTATGTTTTCAGCAATTAAATTTCAATTATTATCACTTTTGATTTCAAATTGAATTCATTTAAGCGATTGGCTATGATATTCTTATCTTTTCGATTTTAAATCGCTTATTTTTACATGTGTATCGAATACACAGCACCGGAACTCGCGATTTTTTTTAGCACAGGAAGGGAAAGGTTAAAGCCGAAGATCCGTTATATAATAAGTAGGTTTCTGAATGCGTATGTTGATTTTTTTTGATTAGTTAGTTTACCTGTTTTTACTTATGTAGAAACATTTGTATAAGTAATTAAAATGAAGTAAGTACGCATGAATAGTTTAATTTCACAGAAAAGTTTTCTATATATACATATTGCTTTTGTAGTTATCATAGGTTTGAGACTGTAATAAACAAGTATGTCATTGAAATCGAAATAAAAAAACAAGAATAAACATTAACTATATTTAACTAAACTGTAATAAACAAGTATGCTTTTGAGAGTTTTGAGACTGTAATAAACAAGTATGCCATTTAAATCGAAATAAAAAACAAGAATAAACATTAACTATATTTAACTAAACTGTAATAAATAAGTATGCTTTTGAGAGTTTTAAGACTGTAATAAACAAGTATGCCATTTAAATCGAAATAAAAAAACAAGAATAAACATTAACTATATTTTACTAAACTGTAATAAACAAGTATGCTTTTGAGAGTTTTGAGACTGTAATAAACAAGTATGCCATTTAAATCGAAATAAAAAACAAGAATAAACATTAACTATATTTAACTAAACTGTAATAAATAAGTATGCTTTTGAGAGTTTTAAGACTGTAATAAACAAGTATGCCATTTATATCGAAATAAAAAAACAAGAATAAACATTAACTATATTTAACTAAACTGTAATAAACAAGTATGCTTTTGAGAGTTTTGAGACTGTAATAAACAAGTATGCCATTAAAATCGAAATAAAAAAAACAAGAATAAACATTAACTATATTTAACTAAACTGTAATAAACAAGTATGCTTTTGAGAGTTTTGAGACTGTAATAAACAAGTATGCCATTTAAATCGAAATAAAAAAACAAGAATAAACATTAACTATATTTAACTAAGCAAATAAACAGTGTACTTAAAAACAATACAAAATTTAACCGAACATTGTTTACGAGCGGTTAAATAAATATAATATTAATTTTCACATATGACATACGGACCGGAAGGAAATTTCGTCGGTTAAATCTGAAGTCAGTTAAATCGAGATTACTGTAATGTAAATATTTGAATAAACAGTTACTATTTTTTTTTGTTGATTATCAGTTAAACTGTAACATTCAACAGTCGAGGTTATCACTAGATTTTAAATGTGAACTGAAGTGAACGCATTATTCCATGAAGCATTCATCTAAATTATTTTTTAAACTTATTTATTTGTCTTTGGGCGCCCCTTTCCCTCGGTGACCCTGGGCAAATTAGTATACTTCAGAAAATGTAGAATGGTGCCTGTGACATTTGAAATATCATGTCTCAAAGGGATGGGATAAAATCGTTTTTTTTCTTTTACAAATCGAAAATTTGTTTTTCTCTAAATAAACTGAATTTTTATTATACTGACTTTCTAATGTATTGTATGATTTGTATATATATTTAAATAGGCCAAGATCCACTATGAATTATTACTTATTACGAAAATTTAATTTTAGGTATAAAAAAATTGAAAATCCAATTATCGTATACCCCACCCCTAGCCAATGCAGACTAACGTAGTGACTTTTGACAAACGTCACCAAATATTATTTGATTTTAACAAACTGCCACATTTTTGCTAATTTGTAACAAGATGTATTAATTTGTCATTATTGTTAGTTTTATGTAATGTATTTATCTAAATAACTTGCTATTTATTAGAATCGAGGCTTATATTAAAGTTGATAAAATAATTAAAATTACTGAACGTCGTTACAAGGTTGTATTGGGGCAAATTTGTGAACTGTCACAGGGACCATGCTACAATTTCTCAAGTATAGGTTTGTCTATTAGCAAATGCGGCTCTGCTCGTCATTATTGTCAACTTTTACATTTTTATTTGTTAAACTTGAAAGAACAAAAAAAATTGCAACTCACCTGTAAAGCTCGGTAGCCATTTTGGTCGCTTCACTGACATTTCTGCAATCCATCAGCCAGTATCGTGCTGAGACGGTGGTTGTGAATGAGACGCAGTCATTAACGAACGTCAATGGTGTGCTATCTGTCACGTCCTCCCAGTGTGCCCGATTCGTTCCACCTGATGCATCATATAACATTAAAAACTATTTCTTTTAAATATTATACTATTTAAAAAAACATGCCACTTGTGTGACACCTTATGCGGAACCACTTGTTTGGCGCCTCACCTGCGATGCTACATCCCCGTTCAATATTTTTCAACAATTTTTTTAAATTGACATTTATCGTTTTCACTGTAGTATTAAAAAAACTACACGATAAACTTAGATTAAGAATAAATTTGTTCTACTACAGCAGGGGTGGTCAACGTTTTTGGGCCACATTCCAAAAACGGTATTGTGTAAAGGCTTACGGGTCGCACGTGTCTTTTTTTTTTATTAATAGGCATATTAAAACTTTTAATATCTAAAAACAAGGAACGTTCTCTAATTGGTCCTGATTTTGACAGAATTGTTTCGCATTTTTACGCGACCCTATCTCTATCATTCCAAGAGCACTGTATCAAGTATACCCTTGGCTCGCTGATAAGCTGCTAAAAAAGGCGACTATTTAAGCTATACTCGATCTTACAGTGGAATCATAATGGAAAAAAATATTGAGAACACCGAGAATCGAACCCGGGACCTTTGGTTTGTTAGTCAAACGACTTAAACACTGAACGATGAGGACCGACAAATTCTAAATTGAGTATTTTCTTCAATATATGGTAAATACAATTCACATTATATGTGTGTCATATTACATAAATAAATAAATAAATATATAAACAAAAGTTTTATTTTGAGTATCTAAAACACGTAAAAAATAAATATATCGTGTTTTCTTTTTAATTTTGGTCTATATATAAAATTTTGGGTCAAATTTAAATAAGATTTTCATATTTTGATATGAATCTTCTTCGTGTTTGGAAATCTAGAGTGTTGTATCATTAATTCATATTTTGATATGAATCTTCTTCGTGTTTGGAAATCTAGAGTGTTGTATCATTAATTCATATTTTGATATGAATCTTCTTCGTGTTTGGAAATCTAGAGTGTTGTATCATTAATTCATATTTTGATATGAATCTTCTTCGTGTTTGGAAATCTAGAGTGTTGTATCATTAATTCATATTTTGATACGAATCTTCTTCGTGTTTGGAAATCTAGAGTGTTGTATCATTAATTCATATTTTGATACGAATCTTCTTCGTGTTTGGAAATCTAGAGTGTTGTATCATTAATTCATATTTTGATATGAATCTTCTTCGTGTTTGGAAATCTAGAGTGTTGTATTATTAATTCATATTTTGATACGAATCTTCTTCGTGTTTGGAAATCTAGAGTGTTGTATCATTAATTCATATTTTGATACGAATCTTCTTCGTGTTTGGAAATCTAGAGTGTTGTATCATTAATTCATATTTTGATATGAATCTTCTTCGTGTTTGGAAATCTAGAGTGTTGTATTATTAATTCATATTTTGATACGAATCTTCTTCGTGTTTGGAAATCTAGAGTGTTGTATCATTAATTCATATTTTGATACGAATCTTCTTCGTGTTTGGAAATCTAGAGTGTTGTATCATTAATTCTTTTATCATTTAAAAAAAAATAGCTCATGGCCCGGGCACACAAAACAACCTGGCAGATAACGGGTTGGCCATGCCTGTATTAAAGTATTTTAAGACGGTTCTCAATAATGAATTTAGCAAGTGTACTTACTATATATACTAATAATATAAGATTCAATTAAAAATAAAAGGGATACTATTTTAAAAGTTTCCAAAAACTAAATAAAAAACATACTCATTTAAATGTTTGAAACTAATTTGTTTCACTAGTTGCAACCCGTGAAATATTCACGGAAGTAAAACAAATTCAACATTTATGAAAATATATATTCATAAATGTAGAATTTGTTTATACGAGTATATATCATTTATACATCGTCCCCTTTTACACCGATTTAAAAATTGTTAGCTAGGTATTTAAAATTCCTTCAGTATCACGGACCCATCGAGATTCAAATTTCGAATTACTTTCGGAGAGAATCCAAGTATTCCTCTCTCGCTCTCTTGTATTTAAAATTCAATTCTCGTATTCTTTCTTTGGCGACAACCATCGTATGGGTTTTGGCTTATTTATACTATGACTAGTTGCAACCCGTGAAATATTCACAGAAGTAAAACAAATTCTATATTTATGAAAATATATATTCATAAATGTAAAATTTCTTTATATATATCATTTATACATCGTCCCCTTTTACACCGACTTAAAAATTGTTAGCTAGGTATTTAAAATTCGTTCAGTATCACGGACCCACCGAGATTCAAATTTCGAATTACTTTCGGAAAGAATCCAAGTATTCCTGTCTCGCTCTCTTGTATTCAAAATTCAATTCTCGTATTCTTTCTTTGGCGACAGCCATCGTATGGGTTTTGGTCTATTTATACTATGATTCATTGAAATTAGAATATTTTTTCAAATCTATAAATATATCAATACCTCATTGAGCAGATTTATATATTTAAATAAAGTTTTTATTTAGTTAAACATTTTAAAAGTTGAAATAATACATACATTTTTCTATGCAAATTGAGTACACGAAAAAGCTTTCTCAATATTTGACAGATAGAACAGCTAAACGTTGGGTATGATAAAAAGTGGTGTACATGACGTAAGAATCCAAATACAATATCCTTTATTTGGTGTTATTTGGGATCTTTTAGGTGTCTTAATAAATATGTTTTCAACATATGCAGACACGGAGAAGTACCCAATACAATGGTTGCAGCCACTTCCTGCCTATCCTCACCTTCTTCCTTCCTATCCTTTTATATTTAATAATTTACAGTCGACTCTCGATTATCCAGGGTCGCATTAACCGGGGACTTTTTATCCTTCCCTTTTTTTACAACACATCAAGACATTATTAAAAATGCAAAAAATATTATTTTCATTCAAATATATACGAGTAATACAATATGTACCAGAAAATAAAACTGGCGAATTTTTGTAATTTGTAATAGATACTGGTGAAATTGCAAATACATCGTCGACCGGCAAATACATTTCTGGTCGCAGATTAATATTCTGGCGCACTTAGATTCAGTGTTTACTTCACGTCAAATGTAAATTTAAATTACGTGTGCATTGTTATTTTATTTGTTTATCATTGTGTATTTGTATCTCTTATGCTTACCATATATATTATATCTTCAATTTTATTTTTTTATCATTGAGTATTTTTATCTCTTATGCTTACCATATACTCGTATATTATATCTTCAATTTTATTTGTTTATCATTGAGTATTTTTATCTCTTATGCTTACCATATATATTATACCTTCAATTTTATTTGTTTATCATTGAATATTTTTATTTCTTTTGCTTACCATATATATTATATCTTCAATTTTATTTGTTTATCATTGAGTATTTTTATTTCTTATGCTTACCATATATATTATATCTTCAATTTTGTATTTTCGTGTCACAAAGCAGTATCCTTTAGTTTTATATGTATTTTTTTCTAGACTTTTTTTTTAAAGAATGGATATGACTGCATCATAAGTATCCTTCTACCTCCAAATACTAGGTGGAAAAAATGCCTGTGTCATTTGGGGGAGTAGCACAGCGTGGGAGTCGATATTCTTTGGCGAATTTTCGTACCATGGTGTCAATTTTAAATCTCCCATCTCAAGATTATGTTGCAAAATCTGCTTAGCACCATTTGTCGAAAAAGTGAACAGTGGGGGAAAAAGTGAAAAGAGGGGGAAAAAGTGAACAGTGGGGGAAAAAGTGAATAGAGGGGGAAAAAGTGAACAGGGGGAGGGAAGTGAACAGAGGGGGAAAAATAATTTCTTTGCTGTCGTATTTCAAATAAAAGTGTGTGTAGGATATTTGTGAGGTTCTGTTTAATTTTTTTCTGATTTTTTAGCGGAGGTTATTTGTCACCAATTTTTTCCCTATCACCCCGGATAATCGAGAATACTGTATATTATAAATTTCTATTTTATTTTTTATTTATTTATTATTACACATGACAAGAAATATACACAATTTGAGAAAAAACAACAGGTAATTTGATTTGGACATATAATTTTAATGGATCTGAGTTTGTTGCCTTTCATTTGTCATATCCCCAGTAAACTAGGCTTTTGCCTGTATCTCACTGAGGATATTTAGCATGAAAAAATAAATCGATACTTCTTTCCGATTTTTGATAACACAAAAAAAAACCCCGTTGCACGCTCTCATCAACCTGACAAACAGTGACACTCAACTACAACTGGAAACATCTTGCGAAACTCAACTCCTCACACATTATCACTCCAGAAAGACCAAAAATATTCATCCCACAATATACCGCACACAATCATAAGAATAAAAATCAAAACAAATTCAAAACAAAAAAAAAAAAAAAAGAAGAAAAAAAGAAAAACACACAGAAACACAAATACAAAAACATCCAAAATTAAAACAACAAGAAGAGACCCACACTCACGAGCTCACATAAATCCTTTCTACTCGTCATTCATATTCACTTGGATTCTATTCCCAATGGAATTTTTGAATAATAAAATGAATAGAAAGGATTATTTATATATTGCCGCTTCGAGAGCAGACTCTCCTGAAGGATGGAAGAAATATCCATTACATTATTGCAGAAAATTTAAACAAACAGCTAAATTTGTAAAATTCACTATCTAAATATGAAAAATGTCTACTTAGAAGTTGTCACTTAAATAAACTAGGAAAGCAAAATATGTTTAGTGTAATGGTATTCTGTTTTTATTTTTTTTATTTTTCAACATGATAAGAAATAATATATATAAAAATGTATGCAGATAAAATGGTTATTATTTCGAACATAAATATTGATCACCATAATTGTATATTAACATTTATGCAGATAAAATGGTAATTATTTCGAACATAAATATTAATCACCATAATTGTATATTAAAATTTATGCAGATAAAATGGTAATTATTTCGAATATAAATATTAATCACCATAATTGTATATTTAAATTACTGCAGATAAAATGGTAATTATTTCGAACATAAATATTAATCACCATAATTGTATATTAAAATTTATGCAGATAAAATGGTAATTATTTCGAATATAAATATTAATCACCATAATTGTATATTTAAATTTCTGTGGATAAAATGGTAATTATTTCGAACATAAATATTAATTACCATAATTGTATATTAAAATTTATGCAGATAAAATGGTAATTATTTCGAACATAACTATTAATCACCATAATTGTATATTAAAATTATTTATTTATACACCATTTACCGGTTATACCAAAGATATATCCTATTCCTAGAAAATTTATTAGAGATCTACTGAAAAGGGAAATAATTGTAGCCAACAGTTATAGAATGGTTATCAAATATTGCAGGTCAGATCAATAGGTACCCTACACACCTGTTTTAACACTTGCCTTACTGTGCTAAAAAATTCCGCCAGCCACGGTGCTGGACGCTAAGCGTCCAGTGAAAAATGTATGTTTTAAATTAAAATGATGCAAAATCTGCTAGGCTATTTTTTTGTAATTAGCTATAAAATTATTTTATTATGTATTAAAACGTCGAATAATCAAATTAAATATAGGTCCTGGTCACTCGCTATCCATCACAGGGTGGCAAGTATTAACCGAGGAGTGGTGGTTATTATACCTTACAACTAAAGGTTAGTAGGAAATTATTTTTTAACAAATTTTTCTTTCAGCTAAAATATAAAATGAAAAATTCAATGTCCTTTTTTCCACAGGCATTTTTCTATGGCGAGAGTAGTAAAAACTTAAATAATTTAATATTTATTTTGTATGCTGATCAAACAAATGTTTATCAAGGAACTATTTTGATAAATATTTATATTTTTGTCATTTCATGCGCTCCATGCTACATCAAAAAGATAAACATAGCTTTTAACTCATTTTAAAGATAATTTATTTAAAATAAAGGTGTTTCCTTTCATTTGGATAAAAAAAAAAAGATTTTCTAATCATAAAAAATGGCCAAGGTTGACTTGACTATCTTAACTTTGCTTTAAAATCCTTGTTAATATTAATTTATTTTGCTAACACCATTTTCTAACTAAAATCACTCGAAAGTATTTCCTATCATCTTGTTACATCACTCGAAAGTGTTTCCTATCATCTTGTTACATCACTCGAAAGTGTTTCCTATCATCTTGTTACATCACTCGAAAGTGTTTCCTATCATCTTGTAACATCACTCGAAAGTGTTTCCTATCATCTTGTAACATCACTCGAAAGTGTTTCCTATCATCTTGTTACATCACTCGAAAGTGTTTCCTATCATCTTGTTACATCACTCGAAAGTGTTTCCTATCATCTTGTTACATCACTCGAAAAGTTTGTAGCTTTGTAGTGTTTTTACTTATAAAGCCTGTTGAAAGGCTTTCATGCCTTCCTACCCTCCAACGTAAGTTTATTTCATAACATATGTAGGGCCTGCTGTGACATAGTACATCTTTAACATATATTTCAGTCATAACTCTGCGCTAGACTACAAGTCTATTACATATGAGCTTTGAAGACATAGCACAGCTTTTAAACATTTAATTGAAAAAACTGTTTTTCAACATGCTACCAGTTGATTTTTTAAATGAATAACACATGATATTTTAGTTTCATTTTGTTATTTTTTTCCTATATTATATTTCCATTGTAACATACACAGTACAACCCAGTACGCTGGTTGGTACTGTACATATTCAATTTCTTCTAGCCATCCAAAAAATGTTTTATAAAGACGCCCTGTGTATAAAAGCAGACCGCGATACCATTTAAAATCTAACCCAAAATCCTCTACTAGAAGACAAGTGTTTCACTAAATAAACTATAGGGTTCCTTGTTTAATACAAAGTGAATCATTTTTAGAAACGGGTGCTGTTTAGACCCCTCTATCGCATTTGAAACACAGCCACCAACTAAAAGGCACTATAAAAATTTCATGTCAGTTTTATTATTGGGGTAGTCTAGTGAGACTTGTATACTGATACTTGAGTATAAATTGATAGGAAAGTTTCAATTACAGTTTTATCATATAAAATTAAGTTAGCTATCAAATCATATATCTTTGAAATCAATTTTATTGGAGAGCCTGGAGGATAACTAAATGAAATTTATTCTTTGAATAGTTAGGGATGTGTTAACTGTTTTTGTGCTCAAACACAAAATAACTAACTCTTCATTATTATTTATTAAATCTATCACGTCCACCTCAATACATGCAAATTTTTTGATATTTTTAGTCTCTTTAATGAATTTAACATTATGACATTTGTAGTCTATTTAATGAATTTAACATTATGATATTTGTAGTATCTTTAATGAATTTCACATTATGATATTTGTAGTCTCTATAATGAATTCAACATTATGATATTTGTAGTCTCTATAATGAATTTAACATTATGATATTTGTTGTATCTATAATGAATTTAACATTATGATATCTGTAGTCTCAATAATGAATTTAACATTATGATATTTGTAGTCTCTATAATGAATTAAACATTATAATATTTGTAGTCTCTTTAATGAATTTAACATTATGATATTTGTAGTATCTTTAATGAATTTAACATTATGATATTTGTAGTCTCTATAATGAATTTAACATTATGATATTTGTAGTCTCTCTAATGAATTTAATATTATATAATCATACTCAAATGAATTCAATAGTCGTTAACACAATTAAAGTGTTTTTTTCATAAAGTAAACATTAAATAATGATTGATTATTTTTGTAAAGTCTTTTTCCAAAGATCACAGCTGTGTAGAAACAGAGAAGTTCATTAACATCGATTTGAATTGAAACTATTGTTTTGATCATTTAACAATTAAATCATACTATAATTTATTTTGTTTAAGCTTATTTTTTTTTTGATAAGTAATAACTGTCAAAATTTGTTATTAACTAACCGGGTTTCTCAAAAAAGGATTACGTTACTTGAGAAGTATTATTTTGTGTAATAGTTAAGTTATCTTTCTCATTTTTAATTATCACATTTATATTTCGTAAACTTTACATAATAAATGATAATATAATATAATCATAATAAGCTGTCCTAAAAATTTTGATCAAAAACTTTGATGGAATAATTGAAATTTGCTAATAACTATCATGCTGGATTTGATTTAGTGACCATTTTTTTCTCTTAAAACAGTAAATCAAAATATCTCAGTGAAAAAACCTAGGTTCATTATTAGTATTATTTGATTATATTTTAAAACACTCTCAAAAAGTGTTCAGTTTATATGTCCCCGTCAACTTTAATAATGGAAAGCGACATTTACAAAAAGTTTTGTTAGTGAGAAATATCACAATTAAAGGCCTGGAGAGAAAACACGCTAAAATTCTATGCAGGGCATCAATTTGAAGCCCATGCTGAAGTAGCCTTCTCTTGGATTTGATTTTTTTCCAAATTGGTGATAAGATTTGGGAACATCTATGACTTTGTCATATTTATTCTCAATAAAGACTCGATAAAGAAATAAGAAATATTAAATAAAAAAGCAGATTACGCAAGATATAGTGGAGTCATATTTTGGTGATAAGATTTGGGAACATCTATGACTTTGTCATATTTATTCTCAATAAAGACTCGATAAAGAAATAAGAAATATTAAATAAAAAAGCAGATTACGCAAGATATAGTGGAGTCATATTTTGGTGATAAGATTTGGGAACATCTATGACTTTGTCATATTTATTCTCAATAAAGACTCGATAAAGAAATAAGAAATATTAAATAAAAAAGCAGATTACGCAAGATATAGTGGAGTCATATTTTGGTGATAAGATTTGGGAACATCTATGACTTTGTCATATTTATTCTCAATAAAGACTCGATAAAGAAATAAGAAATATTAAATAAAAAAGCAGATTACGCAAGATATAGTGGAGTCATATTTTGGTGATAAGATTTGGGAACATCTATGACTTTGTCATATTTATTCTCAATAAAGACTCGATAAAGAAATAAGAAATATTAAATAAAAAAGCAGATTACGCAAGATATAGTGGAGTCATATTTTGGTGATAAGATTTGGGAACATCTATGACTTTGTCATATTTATTCTCAATAAAGACTCGATAAAGAAATAAGAAATATTAAATAAAAAAGCAGATTACGCAAGATATAGTGGAGTCATATTTTGGTGATAAGATTTGGGAACATCTATGACTTTGTCATATTTATTCTCAATAAAGACTCGATAAAGAAATAAGAAATATTAAATAAAAAAGCAGATTACGCAAGATATAGTGGAGTCATATTTTGGTGATAAGATTTGGGAACATCTATGACTTTGTCATATTTATTCTCAATAAAGACTCGATAAAGAAATAAGAAATATTAAATAAAAAAGCAGATTACGCAAGATATAGTGGAGTCATATTTTGGTGATAAGATTTGGGAACATCTATGACTTTGTCATATTTATTCTCAATAAAGACTCGATAAAGAAATAAGAAATATTAAATAAAAAAGCAGATTACGCAAGATATAGTGGAGTCATATTTTGGTGATAAGATTTGGGAACATCTATGACTTTGTCATATTTATTCTCAATAAAGACTCGATAAAGAAATAAGAAATATTAAATAAAAAAGCAGATTACGCAAGATATAGTGGAGTCATATTTTGGTGATAAGATTTGGGAACATCTATGACTTTGTCATATTTATTCTCAATAAAGACTCGATAAAGAAATAAGAAATATTAAATAAAAAAGCAGATTACGCAAGATATAGTGGAGTCATATTTTGGTGATAAGATTTGGGAACATCTATGACTTTGTCATATTTATTCTCAATAAAGACTCGATAAAGAAATAAGAAATATTAAATAAAAAAGCAGATTACGCAAGATATAGTGGAGTCATATTTTGGTGATAAGATTTGGGAACATCTATGACTTTGTCATATTTATTCTCAATAAAGACTCGATAAAGAAATAAGAAATATTAAATAAAAAAGCAGATTACGCAAGATATAGTGGAGTCATATTTTGGTGATAAGATTTGGGAACATCTATGACTTTGTCATATTTATTCTCAATAAAGACTCGATAAAGAAATAAGAAATATTAAATAAAAAAGCAGATTACGCAAGATATAGTGGAGTCATATTTTGGTGATAAGATTTGGGAACATCTATGACTTTGTCATATTTATTCTCAATAAAGACTCGATAAAGAAATAAGAAATATTAAATAAAAAAGCAGATTACGCAAGATATAGTGGAGTCATATTTTGGTGATAAGATTTGGGAACATCTATGACTTTGTCATATTTATTCTCAATAAAGACTCGATAAAGAAATAAGAAATATTAAATAAAAAAGCAGATTACGCAAGATATAGTGGAGTCATATTTTGGTGATAAGATTTGGGAACATCTATTACTTTGTCATATTTATTCTCAATAAAGACTCGATAAAGAAATAAGAAATATTAAATAAAAAAGCAGATTACGCAAGATATAGTGGAGTCATATTTTGGTGATAAGATTTGGGAACATCTATGACTTTGTCATATTTATTCTCAATAAAGACTCGATAAAGAAATAAGAAATATTAAATAAAAAAGCAGATTACGCAAGATATAGTGGAGTCATATTTTGGTGATAAGATTTGGGAACATCTATGACTTTGTCATATTTATTCTCAATAAAGACTCGATAAAGAAATAAGAAATATTAAATAAAAAAGCAGATTACGCAAGATATAGTGGAGTCATATTTTGGTGATAAGATTTGGGAACATCTATGACTTTGTCATATTTATTCTCAATAAAGACTCGATAAAGAAATAAGAAATATTAAATAAAAAAGCAGATTACGCAAGATATAGTGGAGTCATATTTTGGTGATAAGATTTGGGAACATCTATGACTTTGTCATATTTATTCTCAATAAAGACTCGATAAAGAAATAAGAAATATTAAATAAAAAAGCAGATTACGCAAGATATAGTGGAGTCATATTTTGGTGATAAGATTTGGGAACATCTATGACTTTGTCATATTTATTCTCAATAAAGACTCGATAAAGAAATAAGAAATATTAAATAAAAAAGCAGATTACGCAAGATATAGTGGAGTCATATTTTGGTGATAAGATTTGGGAACATCTATGACTTTGTCATATTTATTCTCAATAAAGACTCGATAAAGAAATAAGAAATATTAAATAAAAAAGCAGATTACGCAAGATATAGTGGAGTCATATTTTGGTGATAAGATTTGGGAACATCTATGACTTTGTCATATTTATTCTCAATAAAGACTCGATAAAGAAATAAGAAATATTAAATAAAAAAGCAGATTACGCAAGATATAGTGGAGTCATATTTTGGTGATAAGATTTGGGAACATCTATGACTTTGTCATATTTATTCTCAATAAAGACTCGATAAAGAAATAAGAAATATTAAATAAAAAAGCAGATTACGCAAGATATAGTGGAGTCATATTTTGGTGATAAGATTTGGGAACATCTATGACTTTGTCATATTTATTCTCAATAAAGACTCGATAAAGAAATAAGAAATATTAAATAAAAAAGCAGATTACGCAAGATATAGTGGAGTCATATTTTGGTGATAAGATTTGGGAACATCTATGACTTTGTCATATTTATTCTCAATAAAGACTCGATAAAGAAATAAGAAATATTAAATAAAAAAGCAGATTACGCAAGATATAGTGGAGTCATATTTTGGTGATAAGATTTGGGAACATCTATGACTTTGTCATATTTATTCTCAATAAAGACTCGATAAAGAAATAAGAAATATTAAATAAAAAAGCAGATTACGCAAGATATAGTGGAGTCATATTTTGGTGATAAGATTTGGGAACATCTATGACTTTGTCATATTTATTCTCAATAAAGACTCGATAAAGAAATAAGAAATATTAAATAAAAAAGCAGATTACGCAAGATATAGTGGAGTCATATTTTGGTGATAAGATTTGGGAACATCTATGACTTTGTCATATTTATTCTCAATAAAGACTCGATAAAGAAATAAGAAATATTAAATAAAAAAGCAGATTACGCAAGATATAGTGGAGTCATATTTTGGTGATAAGATTTGGGAACATCTATGACTTTGTCATATTTATTCTCAATAAAGACTCGATAAAGAAATAAGAAATATTAAATAAAAAAGCAGATTACGCAAGATATAGTGGAGTCATATTTTGGTGATAAGATTTGGGAACATCTATGACTTTGTCATATTTATTCTCAATAAAGACTCGATAAAGAAATAAGAAATATTAAATAAAAAAGCAGATTACGCAAGATATAGTGGAGTCATATTTTGGTGATAAGATTTGGGAACATCTATGACTTTGTCATATTTATTCTCAATAAAGACTCGATAAAGAAATAAGAAATATTAAATAAAAAAGCAGATTACGCAAGATATAGTGGAGTCATATTTTGGTGATAAGATTTGGGAACATCTATGACTTTGTCATATTTATTCTCAATAAAGACTCGATAAAGAAATAAGAAATATTAAATAAAAAAGCAGATTACGCAAGATATAGTGGAGTCATATTTTGGTGATAAGATTTGGGAACATCTATGACTTTGTCATATTTATTCTCAATAAAGACTCGATAAAGAAATAAGAAATATTAAATAAAAAAGCAGATTACGCAAGATATAGTGGAGTCATATTTTGACTAACATTTATTTTTTTTATATTTCATAACGATTCACGTATAAAACACAAAGGAAATCCCTCTGATTCATAAAATAATAAATTAGATGTCAAAAATATTAAGTACAAAATGTTTGGAAGAAATGTCAGCATAACTTACTAGTATTTTACTTCCTCACTAGGATATAATGAAAAATGTCAGCATAACTTACTAGTATTTTACTTCCTCACTAGGATAGAATGAAAAATGTCAACGTCACTTACTAGTATTTTACTTCCTCACTAAGATAGAATGATAAATGTCAGCATAACTTACTAGTATTTTACTTCCTCACTAGGATAGAATGAAAAATGTCAGCGTAACTTACTAGTATTTTATTTCTTCACTAGGATAGAATGAAAAATGTCAGCATAACTTACTAGTATTTTACTTCCTCACTAGGATATAATGATAAATGTCAGCGTAACTTACTAGTATTTTTACTTCCTCACTAGGATAAAATGATAAATGTCAGCGTAACTTACTAGTATTTTACTTCCTCACTAGGATATAATGAAAAATGTCAACGTCACTTACTAGTAATTTATTTCCTCACTAGGATATAATGAAAAATGTCAACGTAACTTACTAGTATTTTTACTTTCTCACAAGGATAGAATGAAAAATGTCAGCGTAACTTACTAGTATTTTACTTCCTCACTAAGATAGAATGATAAATGTCAGCATAACTTACTAGTATTTTACTTCCTCACTAGGATAGAATGAAAAATGTCAGCGTAACTTACTAGTATTTTACTTCCTCACTAGGATTGAATGAAAAATGTCAGTGTAACTTACTAGTATTTTACTTCCTCACTAAGATAGAATGATAAATGTCAGCACAACTTACTAGTATTTTACTTCCTCACTAGGATAGAATGAAAAATGTCAGCGTAACTTACTAGTATTTTACATCCTCACTAGGATTGAATGAAAAATGTCAGTGTAACTTACTAGTATTTTACTTCCTCACTAGGATGGAATAAAAAATGCGTAAGGAAGAAAAACTCCCAAAACACACACCTATAAAAACCTATCCTTAAAAAATAAATAAATATTTTTGAAATCATAAATTGTTCATTCTTTAATTATTTTAAAAAAAAAAAAGTTAATTAAACTAACAAAGATACTTTAAAAGGAGAAAATAGTACGCAATAAAAAGAAAAGAAAAGAAAAAATAGAAATGCTAGTTTTTCAATTGTGTAAGTCAAATTGTATAAATATTCAAATAGCAAATAACGAAACCTAAAAAAAAATCTACAATTATATTTTTTAATATAATAAATTCACTACCAATGTCGAGTTGAGGTAGATCGATTTTTTAAAAATTAAATTCATACTAAAAATCATAAGTTTTTACTCAATTTTGTCGTGTAGTGCCAACTATTGCCTATATTTAGAAAAAAATCGAATACCTAACAAAATTAACTAGTAATAAAATATTAAAAAAATTGCCAATTAAAACACAATTAAAAAAAAAAATTTAAAAAATAATTTACTTTATGTACAAATTTTGAAAAGAAAAAAAAAACAACAACATGCTTTCTGAAAAAATCTATAATCAATTTTGTTAGAAATAAATATATATTTTTTCTTATAATTTTTTTTTCTATAATTAATTTTTTAATGAAAAAAAAAATCAAAAATTATAATAACAGTTTGTACAAAAGGAAAACATGTTGTTTTTTTTTATATTGAGGGTTTTACCAATGTGTCTAATTTTATCGATATAAAATTCATTTTTAATTTACATTTATGATATAATTTTTCAATTCCGAACGATTACAAAAAAAAATTATCGAAAAATAAGATACACTGGTACCCCTCTTTTCGAATTGTCAATACATTAATAATAAAAATTTTGTGCAGTGCGTTTTCGTAAGCAGATCTCTCGAAGGCAGCTGTAAATATGTGTTAAAAATGAGGTTGAAAAACTCAAAACAAAAAAAAAAGGGATTCTCAAACATATCTAAACTTTGTTTCATTTGGTTATATCGAGAAACAAACATTATATTGAATTCCCGACCTCCAACACTTTTTATTCTCATAAATAAATATATATACTTTAAACTGTCAATTATGATGTATTTTTTTTTCGAGGGGATTACCAAACGAATGCTTGGTTTTCGAGGGGATTACCAAACGTATGCTTGGTTTTCGAGGGGATTACCAAACGTTTGCTTGGTTTTCGAGGGGATTACCAAACGTATGCTTGGTTTTCGAAGCTGATATTTTTTTGTAAATCTTGACAATTTAAAAAAATATTCAATATGGGAAAATGTATTGTATCATAAGAGGAATAAGTTTGTTTAACATTGTAAGATTAATATTTTGCTAAAATGCATCAAACAACAAATACTGAAATGCGAAAATCTAAATTTCACGAGTATTACATTAGATATTCTAAATTGATCTAAATATTTATTATTTAACAATTAAATAAATATACTAGTATATTGATAATTTTTTTTAAACAAAAGTTAACCGCCACTTTTTTTATTAAATTTTAAGTCGATCACTTAAACCTCCAACACGATATCTGAAAACCTCTTTTTAAACAATGTTTTTTTATTTATTTACAATACATAAATAAAATACTTATGGAGTTTTTATTAATATAATTAAATTGTTTATATATAAACTTTGAATTTTCCAAAAACATTGGTAATCACCCTCTTCAATTCAACTAAATATAAGTCATGCATATTTGGATTTATAAAAATATTATAATACAAAGCAATATATATATATTAAAAAGAACACCATGAAATTTTTCAAAATCATGGATATTTAATTATTTATTTAAAAGTAATTTCACTGTTTTAGTAATTTTTTTTTAAATAAAATTGAAAGCATACATGCATATAAAAAAAGTAATATTTTTTCATATCGAAGACTGGTCGAATTTAATTATAGAAGTTTGAAAATTCCTCAAATAATAATGAATTTAAAGCGAAGGGAGAATTCTCTGAAATGAACTTATTTTTAAATGATAAAAAAAAAAAAACGTTTTAATGGCCTAATAATGTTCAATTCGCAATTCTTTAAAATCAGCATAATGTATTTTAACAATTATTGTTTTATACACAACACATGGAAGTCAATTTGAATCTATATTTTATGAAATTTCAAGAGTCGTATGATATGATGAGAAAGGTCAAATAAATAAAATTAAAATTTTATAAATTCGCTATTTACTTCTGAAAATAGCTAATTTATAATTCTTCAAATACGTTTAATATCTCTATGGTTCCTTTTCTCAAAAATGTATATTGAAAATGTTGAGCACCAAACAAAAAGTTAAATTATGTTCATTAACAAAATATTCCTCAACATAATTAACAAAAATAAGAATGATAATTCACCTATATAATACGTATAAAGCTCATAAAATTAATTAAAGCTTTCTTTTGAAAGAATAATTCACTCAGTTTTTATTTTCTAAATAGAATATAATGTAAAACAAAATTAATTTTATACCAATAATCTTAAAATTAATATATTTAATTTGTTTCTTGAATAAATTACACTTTATCAGCGCTAACACTGTTACCGAGGCACTTTTTTTTTAAATTTTGATCACGCAAATTTATAATATCTCATTCGAAAAGAGAGCCCAATCCAATAACAAAAAAATTTGATCATTTTTATATATTTATTTAACACTTTTATTGCAAATACAATCTGGCGGGCTTATTGCCAGGCGACAATCTCTTCCAACCAACCAGATAAAAGTTAATGAAGCAAGTTACGTGGTCGCATAAATCAGTGCTTCCCAATTACTTTCACGTAACGGCCCCCTAAATCTGAAGTAATTAATTCCCGCCCCCCCCCCCCCAAAACAACATTTTTTTTATAGTTGAAGATTTATTTGGCAATAATTATTACAATTAAAATACACATATTTATATTCAACACAAAATTATAGGAACTTGCTTAAAAACTTTTTTTTAAATAAAAACTATACTCACATGAAACAATTTAATACTCACATGAATATTTGTACTTTGTACTGAATATTTTCGCGACCCCCACGAGAAATCCCGCGGCCCCCAATTTGGGAAGCACTGGCATAAATCATTCAAATGACTATCCATCCCCACGAAATCCATAAACATATATGTTACGTGAGCACATGCCCACGAACCCCACAAAGACGAACAGTCATCCGAACATTCGTTTTTCATATAAAGTGAGATATCATCAATCAAAAGGAAAGGAAGGGATGGTGGAGAGGAAAGGAAAAGAAAAATCAGGAATGAAACACGTTATTTTACTGACTAGAAATTAAGAGTTTTTTCAGTCGCTTCTTAAAGCATGCCAAGGACGGATCGAGTCTTATATTGGTTTGTAACTGATTCCAGAGTCTCACTGCATGGACAGTAAAGGAGGACGTAAAGAAAGAGGAGTGGTGAACTGGAAAGGTCAATAAACAATCTCTGTTTGATCGTAGCGCTAATCCATGATTGGAAAGACGCTGAAAATTCTCGGCGAGATAAGAGGGGGTGACGGGACAGTTAAGGATATTATACAATAGAGACAGTATGTGGATTTGGCGTCTCTGGTATGAAGTTATGTGATCGTATTTACGTAGGTTGAAAATGAATCTTAGGCTTTTAAAGCTTACAAACAAATTTATTTTTAAAGCTTACAAAGAAATTCCTTCCAAATCGTTTCAATGTATCTGATGTTTTTGATCATAATATCATTAATAGACTCGCGGTATTACAGTATTTTGATCATAATATCATTAATAGACTCGCGGTATTACAGTATTTTGACCATAATATCATTATAGACTCGCGGTATTACAGTATTTTGACCATAATATCATTAATAGACTCGCGATATTACAGTATTTTGATCATAATATCATTAATAGACTCGCGGTATTACAGTATTTTGACCATAATATCATTATAGACTCGCGGTATTACAGTATTTTGACAATAATATCATTAATAGACTCGCGATATTACAGTATTTTGATCATAATATCATTAATAGACTCGCGATTTTACAGTATTTTGATCATAATATCATTAATAGACTCGCGGTATTAAAGTATTTTCAAAATATCTTAGTTTTCAGTAAATTTTTTTCAACCCTGTATTGAATTTTGAATATTTCACTGTACTATATTTTTAGTATAATAGCGATGTGCTGATATTTTAGAACTGAATAACTTTTCTGGTATTATCTGTGTTTTCAATAATATTTTTTTTCTATTCCTATTCATAAGAGATATTTGATGTTATGAAATATTTTTTTTTAACTTAGCGAGTTTATTGCCATGTGGCAATCTCTTCCAACTAACCAGAAATATGTTTTTTTAGGCCCTTAGTGTTAACCAGACTGAAATCCTATTTAAAAAAATCTGGGTTCCAGCGTGGATCGAACCCGCAACCTCCGGAACGGCGGACAAGTGTCTTACCACCAGACCACGACGGAGATCATCAGAAATGTTATTGGTTTGATGAAATTTTAATCGGATTAATGTTAAGATCTAGATGTGATACAGGAAAGTTATGACAAAAATTTCAATATCGATTCGATAGATTAAGAAAACTGATTTTTAGTCAAGTGCACCTATACCTCGCTATACGGCCGCTCTTTATACGGCATTTCGCTATAACGGCCTTTTTTAATTATGGCACTTTTTCGATTTACGGCCCACAATGTTTCGTTATACGGCCAAAAAAATGCTGTACTGTTAAGTGTAGTACTCACTGAGATTATTTGAATGGACTCATGTCGCGATTCAGAATCCGCGCTGCATAGATCCATTGTCCGGATTCAACCCAGACGCTACTCCGCGACGAGAAACCGTGTCCACACCAAGATTCATGGTGCGATTCAGTCCTTTGCGAAAAATGACTGAAGTTGCTCTCTCGAGAATTTCCCTAGCTATTTTTTTATATAATTAAGAATAGCAATAAACGCAATAAAAAAACGACAAATAAGATGGTGGGTTCGAAAATTATTTCATGGCGGGAATCAGTGTGGGAATAATCTTTTTGACACGTCAACAATGGAAGATGGCATGGGTTCAGAGCTCGAAATGGAAAATTTCACGAACAGGAACGCTTAGTTAGTTATATACTCGTTTTTAGTATGTATGATAATTTTTATAGGAAATAAAAAGAATAAAATGCTTTGTGAACTGAAAATTATATTATTTTATAAAAAAAATGGAACAGATCCAATTGAATTTGTATGGGTTTGTATCAAAATAATTGATTCGTTATACGGCTTTTCGCTTTACGGCCAAATTGTCCGGAATGTATCTCGGCCGTAAAGCGAGGTATGGGTGTATAAGGTTTTTCCAAAGTTTATTTGACCGATGCCAATATATTCCCTACTGGTTTTGTCATTGCATTGAAATTTGAAAGACTTATAAGAGTTAGAAAAGATATAATTTGTTCACTCTGGAGCTATTGAGTCAAATTAAACAGAGTAGCATGAGCCAATGAACCTTTCCATTGTATTATATTATCGTATTACACTTACAGTGTACATAATCTGACACGTTTATTGACAATCTCTTCCAACTAACTAGAAATATGTTAAACATGCGTTAAGTGAAATCCAGACTAGAATTCTTTTTTTTTTTTTTTTCTTCCCCTGGCGAGTTTATTGCCATGTGGTAATTTCTTCCAACCAACCAGAACGCTGTTTAAATGGACCCTAAGTGAAAACCAGACTGGAATTCCATTTTTTTTAATCTGGATTCCAGCGGGGATCGAATCCGCAACCTCCGGATCGGCAGACAAGCGTCTTACCATCAAGCCACGGAGGTCGTTGACATCTTGATTCCAACAGGAATTGATTCTGCAACCCTTGGATCGCAAGTCAGGCGTCTTACCGACTAGGCCACGGAGGTTGTTCTATTGTGAGTGGAAACAATGAAAATAATGTGGAAGACTTTTAGGTATGAATCTATAGGTGTAACACAGATTGAAGAACGGTCTTAATAATTCCAAGATTACTGCGTTTCAGTTGAAAATTATCACGATTGTAGCAGGTGAAATTATTGAAATTAGTGAAATCATTCACTAAAAAATGTTGAATATGCACACATATATTGTAATTAGTGAAAATTGTCATTTGACTGTGTGATCGTTGGAAAGGGATTTCCACATACTGAAAATCATAGTCTGAAATTGTATTTCCAGGTTAAGGAATGACTTTTCAAAATTCACTCCACAGCTCCTTAAATAGCAGCACAAAGATCTCTGAGTGGAAAATGTCCAGGACATGTTGGGAATGGCGAACAACAACCTAAATTTCCTCAAAAAGGTTATGTTTAGGGATGAATTATGGTTTTACGGCTATAAACCTTCAGGAAAAGTTCAATCTTTTAGAAAACTCCAGAAGAGGAAATAAAAAAAAACGTACCAAAGTCAGAGCAACGTCAAAACAATGCATATGTTTTCTTTGACCACAAAGGTGATGTTCAGCATGAATACATTCTACAAGATCAGATAACGAACAAGGAGTCCTACTAATGAGTTTTGAGGAAATTGGGAGATGAATTGAGAAGAAAACAGTTTTATCTTTGACAAAATGGTTACTTGATTATCAGCATTACCACGATAATGCACCCCTTCACCCTCATCATATCATTTGGTCATACACCGTATTACAGAGTCTGTCATTCTCAGATTATTTGGTCATACACCGTATTACAGTCTGTCATTCTCAGATCATTTGGTCATACACCGTATTACGGAGTCTGTAATTCTCAGATTATTTGGTCATACACCGTATTATAGAGTCTATCATTCTCAGATTATTTGGTCATACACCGTATTGCAGAGTCTGTCATTCTCAGATTATTTGGTCATACACCGTATTACGGAGTCTGTAATTCTCAGATTATTTGGTCATACACCGTATTATAGTCTATCATTCTCAGATTATTTGGTCATACACCGTATTGCAGAGTCTGTCATTCTCAGATTATTTGGTCATACACCGTATTACAGAGTCTGTCATTCTCAGATTATTTGGTCATACACCATATTACAGAGTCTGTCATTCTCAGATTATTTGGTCATACACCATATTACAGAGTCTGTCATTCTCAGATTATTTGGTCATACACCATATTACAGAGTCTGTCATTCTCAGATTATTTGGTCATACACCGTATTACAGAGTCTGTCATTCTCGGATTATTTGGTCATACACCGTATTACAATAGTTTGTCATTCTCCATAAACTATAGACATAATTTCCTGTATTTCCGTCTTTTCCCAAAAAAAAAAAAAACGAAATTACCTCAAAACGGAAAAATATTAGAGGATATGACACAGATCAAGCAGAGTATGATAAAAAGAAGCTGGACTATTCAAAAATCGGAGTTTGAAAATTTATTGGGGCAGTGGAAGGAGCGCTTAAATAAATCTATTGCTTCCCAAAGGGAGTATTTTGAAGGGGACTGACATGACGTTGCTCTAGGGAAGCAATTACATTTTTTTCATAGCATAAAGTCAATCAATTACCAAACAAACTTTGAATGAGTTCAGAATAAATATCTATTTGTATTTAAACTTTTTTTCCACTCAAATATATTAATAAGTACAAAAAGAAAGTTAGTATTTTCTCTTTCCGATAGTATATTTAAAATTTATTCAGTGCGAAGCACATAAGAATCTAAGTTTTCGAACATCCATTCCAGAAAGCTGTTCGAAAACCGAATAAATGTTCCTATAAGAAGTTATGTAGAGTGGATTAATCAATTTCAGGACCCCAAAAATACAAAGCGCGGCAACATTATAAATAGTTTAAATAAATGAAATTTTAACTGCATATTCCCTGTACTGAGAAGAGCTGATGGCATAAGTGGAAGGTGGTGAGGCAGGTGGAGAGGAGGAGAGGTGATATTGTTTGGGAAGAGAGTCACCTTGTTTAAAAATGTCAGGTGACTGACTGTCTTTCTGAGGTTGTTTCTGTTTTCTATGTCACTAAAAACGTGTCCAATGAGGTTTGTTTTTGCCTGGGTTTTAATATTTTTCTGAAGTTAAATATGGCATTGTTATTAAAAATATACATTTGAGGACCAAATTAAAACAAAGACGAATTGTTTGAGATGAGAGAAGTTCAAGAACTGAGGTTTCACTGTATTTATATAAAGGGACAAAATGTTAATTTGATTTTTTTATCAAGTGAATAGAAAGTGGTGTTAAAAATGATAAATGGAAAGGAGAAGAAAGTGTAGGATACCTACCTAAATAAATAAATAATTGTCAAAATAAATAAGTGAATTGTTAAACATAATTTATTGTTAAAATAGTAAACATACAGGGTCAATGACCGATGTACTATTTACACACAAATTTAGTATTTACGTTCTGCCGTCTCCGAATACAAATAAATATCTACCCGACAATGCACGCGCTAGAGTAAGACAGAATATGTATCGCGAACTGGTTCACCCATTTGTATAAATTACCCACGCGCCGAGAAATAAATATATATTATTATTGTACATTCAACTGTCAAAGACTTGTTTTTATTTATCGACCATTCACTCTCACTTTCGTTTCATCCGCATTCCTGAGTATTTATAAATAAAATAAATACAAATCAAGATCATCACGACGTATCAAGATAAGCAACTCGCTACATTGATGACCCTGAACGAAAAGGAACGCAGATTTCGACTAAAACGAATATAGCGATGTCCATATCAACATCATCAGCACGTCCTAATAGGATACATGCTACATTGATAACGAACATCGCTACAAAAGCAACATGCTCAGAAGTCTATGGAAAAAAGTATGATTTTATTTTATGACAAGTTGATATTACTTACCGCCGGGTACTTGTATATACATATAGTAAGTGACGGATTTACACTTTACTAAGACCTCTCCTGTAATATTTCATTTCCCTGCTCGTAATATTTCATTTTAGTATGATTTTGAATTTAAATAACTTACAATCAGAATGGCATTAAAAATACATATGGAGGGCGGGGCATGAATCGCGCTTCAAAAATAAATTTAAATTGCTACAAAATTTTATTTATGTACTTACGTACATACACTCGTATATCATCAGGTCGTGTCCCTTGAGTGGTAGGCAGAGAGAACAGATCTCCATTTTTTTCTATACAAGCACACAACCCTCGCCTCTTCCATATTGATACATCTCGTCATATACAATCTTCTATTCTGGTATATTTGGTCCAGCTACGTTTTCGTTGGTCTATATCTTCCATGCACACCTGACTTATGTACTTGTGACTTATGTATATTCACTTACTGATTCTTTCATCATTCATTTTCTCCACATATCCAAACCATCTCAAAACTCCTTTGTTTATTTTAGTTAAATCATCCATTTTATCCACACATTCATTTCTGATGTATTCGTTCTCGCCTTTTTTCTGATGTATTCGTTCCCGCCTTTTTTCTGATGTATTCGTTCCCGCCTTTTTTCTGATGTATTCGTTCCCGCTTTTTTTCTGATGTATTCGTTCCCGCCTTTTTTCTGATGTATTCGTTCCCGCCTTTTTTCTGATGTATTCGTTCCCGCCTTTTTTCTGATGTATTCGTTCCCGCCTTTTTTCTGATGTATTCGTTCCCGCCTTTTTTCTGATGTATTCGTTCCCGCCTTTTTTCATACATTGACATCCACAATTTTTCGATGAAATGTTTCTTTACTTGAGAAAATATAGGATGGTCCTGTGACATTTGAAATGTCACGTCTCAAAAAGATGGGGTAAAATCGTTTTTTTTTTTTGACAAATCGAATAGTTTTTTTTATAAATCGAAAAATTGTTTTTCTCTAAACTGCTGTTTTAATTCCTAATTTTAATTATACTGACTTTCTAATGTATTGCATGATTTGTATCTAACTTTAAATATACCAAGATCCACTATGAATTAATACTAATTACGAACATTTAATTTTAGGTATAAAAAAAACCTATTATCGTATACCCCATCCCTAGCCAATGCAGACTAACGTAGTGACATTTGACAAACGTCATCAAATATTATTTGATTTTAACAAACTGCCACATTTTTTGCTAATTTGTAACAAGATGTATTAATTTGTCATTATTGTTAGTTTTATGTAATGTATTTAAATAACTTGCTATTTATTAGAATCGAGGCTTACATTAAAGTTGATAAGATTATTAAAATTACTGAACGTCGTTACAAGGTTGTATTGGGGCAAATTTGTGAAACGTCACAGGGACCATACTACATTTTCTCAAGGATAAATGATTTTATTTATTTGTACATATAATTTCTGCATTATTTATTAATTTGTTAATTATGCTGATGTTTATTTGCAGTCATTATAAAACTCATAGTGGTAGTGTAAATGTGATACAGTCATTCATTTACCGGCATGAACAGTCAGTCGTTCATGCCGGTAAATCCTATCCCACAATATACTCGTGTGCCTCAACATTCGTGTGTGTTTTTTTTTATAATTATGCTATTGTTTATTTGCAGTCATAATAAAACCTGTAGTGGTAGTGTGGATGTGATACAGTCATTCATTTACCGGCATGAAAAGTCGTTCATGCCGGTAAATCCTATCCCACAATATACTTGTGTGCCTCAACATTCGTGTTTGTTTTTTATAATTATGCTATTGTTTATTTGCAGTCATAATAAAACTTGTAGTGGTAGTGTGGATGTGATACAGTCATTCATTTACCGGCATGAAAAGTCGTTCATGCCCGTAAATCCTATCCCACAATATACTTGTGTGCCTCAACATTCGTGTATGTTTTTTATAATTATGCTATTGTTTATTTGCAGTCATAATAAAACTTGTAGTGGTAGTGTGGATGTGATACAGTCATTCATTTACCGGCATGAACAGTCGTTCATATCGGTAAATCTTATCCCACAATATACTTATGTGCCTCAACATTCGTGTATGTTTTTTTATAATTATGCTTTTGTTTATTTGCAGTTATAATAAAACTCATAGTGGTAGTGTAAATGTGATACAGTCATTCATTTACCGGCATGAAAAGTCGTTCATGCCGGTAAATCCTATCCCACAATATACTTGTGTGCCTCAACATTAATGTATGTTTTTTTTAAATTATGCTATTGTTTATTTGCAGTCATAATAAAACTTGTAGTGGTAGTGTGGATGTGATACAGTCGTTCATTTACCGGCATGAAAAGTCGTTCATGTCGGTAAATCCTATCTCACAATATACTTGTGTGCCTCAACATTCGTGTATGTTTTTTTATAATTATGCTATTGTTTATTTGCAGTCATTATAAAACTTGTAGTGGTAGTGTGAATGTGATACAGTCGTTCATTTACCGGCATGAACAGTCAGTCGTTCATGCCGGTAAATCCTATCCCTTAATATACTTGTGTGCCTCAACATTCATAGTACGTTTTTGTTAATAACAGCGAGCCGGATTTAACTATTTACTAACACACAGTTATTATAAATCCAAATAAAATTCATAGTTTTAATAACTGTAAGTTGGTGAAGAACATGGCCACGTGGTAACGCACTGGACTTCCATGCAGAAAGTCGTCGGTTCTGTGTGCTACTCCCATCGAATAACACAGGTATTCGGAGTATAAAGATACTTATGACTTTGGTCATATCTTTTCTTTAAAATAAAGCAAAAAAAAAACATGTCGGTGTGCTCTGATCATCTTCCTTCAGGTGTACCATCGGGTCCAGCGGTATATAGCGGTCACACGGTGAGTTTGCTGGTGTGCAATAGCTCACTCATTTAATAAATAAACTCCACTCTACAGCTTCACTTTCCAACTGAATCGATAGAATGGCAAGGGGATCCTCGACTAGGAGGCCCAGCAACGACGGTGAGGCAGTGAGGAGGGGGGTTATTTAAATGTTTTTCAGTTTAAGTATTCTTATAAAAAAATAGAATTTGTATATGATTATCTACATCAAAATTAATTAATAATTATGTGGTATGATTTTTTTTATAATAAAAGGATTATGATGAATAGTGAAAAAATGTATTTGTTTATAATATGCTTTATAAAAACAAAAATCATTTAAATTCATATCAAAATTGACAGTCAACTTATTTGCTTACCTCGACAAGATTAAAAAATGCCAAAATATTTACGTCAATATATTTCGAATAATTTTATTTCGCCTAATTGTTTTTTACAATTCGGAAATAATATGTAACTTATCGTTATTTGTTCTTTTACCTTCTTTTTTATTTTATTTAACCTGGCTACATTAGTGCCATGTGGTAATCTATTCCAACCGACCAGAAATATGTTTTAATGAGCCCTAAGTGAAAACCAGACAGGAATACAATTTTTTTTAAATATAGGTTCCAGCGGGGATCGAACCCGCAACCTCCGGATCAGCAGACAAGTGTCTTATCACCAGACTACGGAGGTCTTTCTTTTCTTTGGTATCATTCACATTCATACAATTAACTCTCAATATTATTTTTTTCCCCTTGTCAAGATAGGTTTTATGTATGGATCGCTATTTATTTATTTATTATTACACATGACAAGAAATATACACAATTTGAGAAAAAACAACAGGTAATTTGATTTGGACATATAATTTTAATGGATCTGGGTTTGTTGCCTTTCATTTGTCGTATCCCCAGTAAACTAGGCTTTTGCCTGTATCTCACTGAGGATATTGGTGGAAGGAAACTCTAAAATCTGAGATGTGTGAATGATACGACTTTGGTTGCCTCATCAGAAGAAATGGCCACACTTGTTCATAAGGTGGAAGACTAGAGTAAGCTCCTGGATCTGGAAATGAACAGTTCAAAACCAAATTGATGATAATAGACCGCAGTAACATACCGCTACTAAATAATGTGAATCATGGTCACTGACTTTGTTTGCTTTGGCTAGAGTATAATCAACAATGGTTGTTATTGCGACAGGATTTTGAGTACTTGGGCTTTTAGGATGAATGACGTGTGGAAAAGATTTGTGTGGTCTCTTAAGTGTGGGTTTCTTCTTGATGTTTTGATTTTTGTTGTTTTGTATTTGTGTTTCTGTATATTTATTGTGTGCGGTATATTATAGGATGAACAATTTTGGTTTTATTTTTGTTTCATTTTGAGTTTATTTTTGGTTTTACTTTTGTTTTTGTTGTTGTTCTTATGATTGTGTGCGGTATATTATGGGATGAACAAGTTTGGTCTTTCTGGAGTGATGATGTGTGAAGAGTTTGATTCCGCATGATGTTTCCAGTTGTAATTGAGTGTCACTGTTTGTCAGGTTGATCAGAACGTGCAACGGGGTTTTGTTTTTGTGTAATCAAAAATCGGAAAGAAGTATCGATTTATTTTTTCATGCTAAGTATCCTCAGTGAGATACAGGCAAAAGCCTAGTTTACTGGGGATACGACAAATGAAAGGCGACAAACCCAGATCCATTAAAATAATGTATGTCTAAATTAAATTACCCGTTGTTTTTTTACAAATTATGTATATTTCTTGTCATGTGTAATAAATAAATAAATAAAATTGAGGACGCAAAGCTGAGGTGAAAAGAAAAACTGGAAAGGCGAAGATTGCGATATCAAAGCTGGAAAAGGTGTAAAAGAGAAGAACTATCACCATCATGACAAAAATACGTCTAGTAAAATCCCTTGTCTTCACAATATTTATGTACGGCACGAGACATGGATTCTGAGAGCAAGCACGAGATGCAGATTTGATGCATTTGAAATGTAGTTTTGGAAAATGATGTTACGAATTCTCAAAGAATTAAGAGTCACTAACAGATCGTCGACGAAAAGCCTTTGACGAGAGCTCCTATTCTTTGGACACATTGCTCATGGCCTAGGAGATAGTTTGTGGTCAATAGAAGTGTGAAAGAATGATGTGCAAGAGGATGTGCCCCAATGCATTGGACTAACCTAGAGAGAAGTCCAACAGGACTATCCTTAACAACTGCTCTTTGGACTACGAAGTATTGTATTATATTACACTTTCGTTGTATACAGTACAACCTGACGGGTTTATTGCCATGTGGCAATAGCTTCAAACCAACCAGAAATAATTTTAAGAGGCTTTTAGTGAAAACCAGACTAGAATCTTTGTAATAAAACAAAAAGGAAAGCAAAACTTTTAGATTTTTTTTAGCTATCGTAAGTGCTCAAATTGACGACCTTTCTGGTCCACGCACTGCTAATAATGTGGAATTGCAAATCAGACTGGAATTGCCCTGGGTTCCAACGATAATCCCGCAAACTCCGAGCTGGGAGACAAGCGTCTTACCAACTAAGCCACAGAGGTCGTCGAAGTACAAGGATGAATGGAAAGAAGTCATCGAGGGATATCATGGGAGTCATGATGCTCAGTCAGAAGCTGTACAACAGGATAGATGAATATTTTTTATACATTATTCTGTTTTACACCTAATTTATTCGATCATTCTTTCTTAGTTTATTTCTATAATGATAGATATCATTGTTTATGAGTAATAATAGATATCTTTGTTTATGTGTATAATAATAGATATCTTTGTTCATGAGTAAAATATATATTTTTGCTTATGAGTATAATAATAGATATCGTTGTTTATGTGTATAATAATAGATATATTTGTTTGTGAGTATAATAATAGATATCTTTGTTTATGTATATAATAATAGATATATTTGTTTGTGAGTATTATAATAGATATCTTTGTTTATGAGTATAATAAAAGATATCTTTGTTTATGTGTATAATAATAGATATCTTTGTTTATGAGTATAATAATTGATACCTTTGTTTATGAGTATAATAATAGATTTCTTTGTTTATGTGTATAATAATAGATATCTTTGTTTATGAGTATAATAATAGATATCTTTGTTTATGAGTATAATAATAGATATCTTTGTTTATGAGTTTAATAATAGATATCTTTGTTTATGTGTATACTAATACGTATCTTTGTTTATGAGTTTATAAAAGATATCTTTGTTTATCAGTTTAATAAAATATATCTTTGGTTATGTGTATAATAAAAGATATCTTTGTTTTATGGGTATAATAATAGATATCTTTGTTTATGTGTATAATAATATATATCTTGGTGAGTAATAATAATAATTTATATATTTACCAATTTTCTTTTAGTTTACTTAAAGGTACAGTTTTGTTACTCAAACCATTTATTTAGCATATTCTGCGCTTTTTCATTTTTCAGATACAGAAATACATAATTGACGCACCTTTATCTTTACAAATCATCTCACATATCCATACCTAGACCATTCGAACAAGTATACAGTAGTGTGCAAATTAATGTAAACAAAGATAAAATAGTTGAAACAAATGTTTATTAGGTATAAAAGTCAAAAGATTCTTTGAATCCTTCAAGTATCAATTATTTCAATAAAGGATATGTCCGCCTTTGGCTTTTATAACTTCTTGTACCTACACATTTTGGCATGGATCTAATAAGTTTTTTTTACAGTTTTCCAATATTTGCTCATCTTAAAACTGTATATTAATTACTGTTTCAATCATGTTTTCTTTTGTTGTACAGTCTGCTTTCTAGGTCCTAGCTTTATAAATACCCCATAAGTTTTAAATCGGATTTATATCAGGAAAGGGCAATAATGTTTTCTTGGAAATAGTTAACCACCATTTTAGATTTGTGTCACAGTGCAGAATCTTGCAGGAATATCACTTATCCGTTTATATTGACTCTCTCCAGATCATTTATCAATCTCGTGTCGAGTAGTTGCTTATATTTCTGACTATTCATCATTACATTAAAAAGGAACAAGTGTACTGATACGAAATTAATAAATAAGCTGGAGAAAGTCAATATAAATGGAGAAGTACTACCTTGATCAAAAAGTTTTAGGACCGGCCACCGTGTGGCGCTGTCAGTCACCCGATTGGATTTATTTTTTCTTTGTTAGGTTACCACATCTATCATTGACACTTTTCTCCAAATTTCAGCGTCATAGCTTGACATTTGTAAAAGTTACGCTGTACTGAGTACATCTATCTTTGTGCGTGTTTTCGATTTTTTACAAGTTTGAAAATGGCACCAACTGTGCATCAACGAGTTTTCATTAAATTTTGTGTGAAAAACGGATTTAACGGTCCGCAGACCTTGGAAATGTTGGAGAAGTGTTTTTCGGTGGCACGAACACTTCAGAAGTGGTTGTGAGTCGGTCGAGGATGACGAACGCAGTGGCAGTCGAAAACCGATGGAAACATCGATAAAATCAAAGAAATGTTGGCCAAAAACCGCAAATTGACCATCAGAGAGCTGGCAGAGGACTTGAGCATCGCTTACGGATCCGCTCAAGACATTTTGGTTAGTGATTTGGGCCTCAGACGTGTCGCTGCAAAACTGGTGCCGAAAGACCTCAATTTCATGCAAAAAAAGGACCGCATTGAAATCGCGAAAGACATGATTTCCATGAGTTTTTGACCAAAAACAACACGACTACTATCAGTCAGCCTTTGAATTCACCTGATTTGGCTCCCTGCGACTTTTTTCTGTTCAACCGACTTAAAAAACCGCTTCGCGGAACGCGTTACAGCACCCGAGAGAATGTCTTGAAAAAATCGAAGACGGCTCTGATGGACATACCGAAAATTAAGTACCAGCGGTGTTTCGAGGATTGGATCAAGCGCTGGCGTAAGTGCGTTGCAGTCGATGGGGAGTACTTTGAAGGGGACCATATCGATTTTGATGAATAAACTTGTATTTTCGATTTTATGAATAAAGTCCTAAAACTTTTTGATCAAGGTAGTATTATAATATTTCAGCAATATTTTGCACTGTGCAAAAAATCTAAAATGATGATTACGAGTAACTATTTCCAAGGAAAAAATATTGCCCTTTCTTGATATAAATCCGATTGAAAACTTATGGGCTATTTATAAAGCTAGGACCTGGAAAGCAGACTGTACAACGAAACAGAAGATGAACGAAGCAATAATCAAGGCGTGAATTTAGGAGGAGCAAATATTGGAAAACTGCAAATAACTTATTGAATCCATGCCAAAATGTGGACAAAAAGTAATAAAAGCTAAAGGTGGACATATTATTTATTGAAATAGTGAATATTTGAATTTTTTTGGACTTTATATGGCTAATAAACACTAGAATCCCGCCTGCGAGTGTGGTCTGGAAGATAAAACTATAGACCATGTATTTTTCGGTTATCCTATGCAAGACATATTTGATTTACTGAAAGCCATATCTTGACTGCAATTCAATGAATGTTGCCTTTCTTTTTTCTTCGAGGAACTTTACCACTTATAGATCGATTGTTAAAACTTTGAAGCTTAATCAGTTGAAACTTTGTATTATCTAGAATTGTCATTTTTTTAAATTAACTCTGAATAATGGCTTTCATTTGGTGACACAAGTCATCATAGTTTGAATAGTTGCCTATTTAAAAAAAAAAACTATTTCATCTTTGTTCACATTAATTCGCACACTACTGTATATTTTTCCTTTTCAGGCAAAATATTCAAATCGTTTGTAAATTATATAGCACCAACATTCATATTTATCTAAATCTTTATAAAATTATATAGCACCAACATTCATATTTATCTAAATCTTTATAAAATTAAATAGCACCAACATTCATATTTATCTAAATCTTTATAAAATTATATAGCACCAACATTCATATTTATCTAAATCTTTATAAAATTATATAGCACCAACATTCATATTTATCTAAATCTTTATAAAATTATATAGCACCAACATTCATATTTATCTAAATCTTTATAAAATTATATAGCAACAACATTCATATTTATCTAAATCTTTATAAAATTATATAGCACCAACATTCATATTTATCTAAATCTTTATAAAATTATATAGCACCAACATTCATATTTATCTAAATCTTTATAAAATTATATAGCACCTACATTCATATTTATCTAAATCTTTATAAAATTAAGGAAAGATACAATGAAAATAAAAATATATGACAATCGAATTATTGTTCTTATGCTTTGATTTGATAGTTCACATACGTAACATAATCACAACTTCTTAACCACCATTTTGACAGTTTTAAGAAGTTAATCCTAACGCAGTTTATATTTTAAAACTACGAGGGTCATCCAGAAACTAAGGTTACAAGGGCTTCTGAGGCCGGGGGATTTTTTAGTTTCAAAGTTGGTACACCTGGCGTGTAGGAGGGATTCTAACGGTCAGTTTGTTTGGTCCCGCGTGTTTGTCGGCCATTTTGTTCAGTTACAGTAAATTTTTCCGACGGAGAGGTCGTCGCGGGCTCCCGCCACCTCTCGTCCGTGTGAGACCCGCGCGGTCATCCGTTTTTTGACTTTGCAGAACAATACCGCCGCGAATATCCATCGGAAACTCGTGAAAGTTTATGGTAGTGATGTGATGAGTCGACAACATGTCACAAAGTGGGTTAGGTTGTTCAGAAAAGGGCGTATTGATACGACGAGGCAAGGCAGTGATTTCTGACGAATTTGTGCAAAAAAATTGAAGAGTAAGTGCGAAATGACCACCGTGTTACGTTTGACGACCTTCACGAAGAATTTCCTGACATTTCTCGAAGTCTCCTTGGTAATATTGTGTCGGAAAAACTTGGTTACAAGAAGTTGTGTGCGAGATGGGTGCCCAGAATGCTCACACCGGAGCACCGTCAAAATCGCGTGACGGCCGCGCGTGAATTTTTGGATCGTTTTGCACAGGAGGGAGAAGCTTTTCTGGACTTAATCATGACGGGGGATGAGACGTGGGTATGTCACTACACCCCAACAATTTTCTAACGATCAGAAGATCGAGGAAGCTGTGAAGAAGGGGCTGAAAGAGCTGGCGGCGGAGGTCTATGACACTGGCATACAAAAGCTGGTGCCCCGACTACAGAAGAGTCTCGATCTCGACGGCAATTACGTTGAAAAATAGTTTAATATATTTGTTAAGTATCTTGTGAATTTCAATGAAATACAAGCATTTTTCGATGCTACATAAATGTTGTAACCTTACTTTCTGGATGACCCTCGTATTTCAAATAATATAAGCTATAAAAAAAGATTCAAACTATTTTATGGTGTTCCCGTCTATACAGTTACTTTTCTGTCCCTAAACAAAAAAAATATTCGATTTTTCAAAAATCTCTTACTAAGAATACTTTCATTGACGCTTTAACCAATTAGGATTAGGTCCCGGCCCTATAGTCCAGCTGTACGATTGTGCCATCACTGTGGATCACGATATTGATTTCTTCTTCTAGATTTTGCGATGTTTAAACATGATTTCAGTTTTGGTTCTATGACAAAGATGTCCAACTTTCTCTCCATCTCTTTGGTGGACGTCCCGGTGGTCGACGACCCCCTGGAATCTCGTGCATTACAATATTAGGTATTCTCGCGGGGTCCATCCTCTCAACGTGGTCCCTCTAGAATCGTCTTCTCTGCCTACTCCATCTCACGATGTCCTCAATGTTACAACTTCTGCGGATTTCCTCATTAGGTATCCTATCTGTAAGGGTTCTACCTACGATAGACCGCAGTGTTTTCATTTCTGTTGTTCTGAGGAGATGTTTCGTTCTTAAAGAGTCTGCTCTTGCTTCGATTCCATAAGTCATAACAGGTCTTATGCATGTTTTGTATATTCTGACTTTGCTTTCCACCAACATGTGTTTATTACCACAAACAGTGTTCTTCAGGCATCCGGAGATAACTGCTGCTTTATTGGTCTGTTCTTTGACTTCATTATATAGATCGTTGCAGCTAGATATCTTCACACCCAGGTATTTAAACTTCATGACCTGTTCTATGGGTTTATCGTCCACAACCAATTTGCATCTAAGAGGCTGTCTGGATATTATTAGACATTTTGTTTTTGCCGACGGATATCGTCATGTTATATCTCTCAGATGCAAGATGGAACCTATACACCATTCGTTGTAGATCGTCTTTGCTTTCTGCTAGTATAGTTGCGTCGTCAGCATAGCATACCACGCTGATGAGCTTTTTGCCCATCCTATATCCGAGATGCGACCTCCTTTATGATCTTGTCCATGATCAGATTGAAAAGAACGATATTGACCATTATGTTAAATTTATGGCGTTCGGTGTTTTGTGCCTCAGAATTGTGCTAGCATTATAGTATATTAAGAATTCTGCTCTCAACAAAAAAAGTTAGATTTGTTTTTATGAAAAGAAGAAAAATTTAGTAGCAAATGGGTTAAAATGATCTTACCAGGAGTTTAATTGTTAAGTGTTTTGCTTTCCTGTAAAATTGCTCAAATGCTGGTTGCAAAGTTTACCATGTTATAATATATTTAATCAAGCAGTATATTAGAGCTATAATAAATTAAATCCAATTTAATTAAAAGATCACTACATATATTTTGTTTCCCAGTTCCATAAACAATTTTAACTGTACAACATATTCCATATTCATTATTTTAAACATGTTTCCTCTTAAGGTGTGCAAAAATAACACTAACAATAGCCATGTATATCACAATTAAAAAAATAAATATGTTTATTTACGAGAGTACAGTACCCGGCGGTAATAGTACAGTACAGTACCCGGCGGTAATTAATACACATCGGGCTTAAGACAGAGACTGTCGGCCATAATCGGCTAACTTCGGCTTTGTAGAGCGTCGTCTCTGTCGTACGATGCGCTAACAGTGCGGTATATAAAAACTTGACAACGACTGACAAATCGCAACGAAACATGTGTATGAATAACAGAGACGACGCTCTACAAAACACGAAGTTAGTCGATTATGTCCGACAGTCTCTTTCTTAAGCCCGATGTGTATTACTTACCGCCGGGTACTTGTATATATACTATCATCATATACTTTTTACTTGAGATTTTAATAAAAGGAGCTGATTTTACTTGAGCTTTTAATAAAAGGAGCTGATTTTACTTGAGCTTTAAATAAAATGAGCTGATTTTACTTGAGATTTTAATAAAAGAAGCTGATTTTACTTGAGCTTTTAATAAAAGGAGCTGATTTTACTTGAGCTTTAAATAAAAGAAGCTGATTTTACTTGAGCTTTTAATAAAAGGAGCTGATTTTACTTGAGCTTTTAATAAAAGGAGCTGATTTGACTTGAGCTTTAAATAAAAGGAGCTGATTTTACTTGAGCTTTAAATAAAATGAGCTGACTTTACTTGAGCTTTAAATGAAAGGAGCTGATTTTACTGGAGCTTTAAATAAAAGGAGCTGATTTTACTGGAGCTTTAAATAAAAGGAGCTGACTTTACTTGAGCTTTAAATAAAAGGAGCTGATAAAAATGATATACTCGTATTTTCATAAGAGCATACCTAGTTTTTATTCTTTGTGCAGGTTTTTTTTTAAATTAATCACTTACTTCGTTTTTTTTTCCAGATTCTCTTTTTGTCGATTGAAATTACCATTAATATTCAGTATTATATAATGAAAGTAAGTAAATAAATAAATAATTATGCAAATCAAACAGAAAAGGAAATAAAAATAAATAATGGTGATAAAATGCGATGTGAGCATTCATTTGGTGATAGGAAATATTTTATTGAAGAAATTGTGAAAAAGAAGTTGCTTAATAGTAATATTGTAAAGCCTTATAAAGCTTTACATAGCGTTTTTACTTCTATAGGTACCGCTACTCGTAGCTAGCCGTGAACATTATTTACCTACAGTGTAATAACTATAATAGAAGAAAAAAAAAACAAGATAATGCCTATCACTTTTCGGGTTAAAATTTTCAATTAAAGGTACAGTAAAACCTCGATATAATGGGCTAATTCAGGTGAGGGGATGTCCGTTAAAGCCAATGTTGTGTTATATAATAAAAAGGTTCTTCGAATGTGTATGTTAAAAAATTAATAAATCAGTTTTTTAACTTGTTTTTATGTATTCAGATACATTTGTGTAATTAATATTAAGTATACATGAAAAGTTTCATTTCACAGAAACGTGTTCTATACGTACATATTACTTATGTGCTCACCATACTTTGGAAACTGTAATAAACAGGTATGTGATCTAAATCAAAATAAATAAACAATTCGGAACGAATTCCAAAAATACACTTTAATAATGTTTACCTAAACAAATAAACAATGTTCATAAAAACAAAACAAAATTTAACGGAACATTGTTTACGAGTAGTTAAATTAATAAGGTGTTCATTTTCCCACGTGACACACAGACGGGAAATTTGGCCGTTAAATCAAAAGTACATTAAATCAAGGGCTTGTGTTTTCATTCCCTTTTAATATATATTTTCAATACACCCCCAATATCAAAATCTTTTTAACTGTTGAAAGGACCAAATAAAGCAAATTTATAGTAATACAATAAACCTATTAAGTAGTATTTTCTTAATGTTTCTATAATCTGGAAGTAGAGTAATGTAAATCTTCGAGGCTATATAACATAAAACTGTATTAAATATACTCTAGTATCTTGTAAGTTGTGAAAAAGTAGTCATTACGCCTTGAAACTGTTTCACCCGTATCAATAAGAAGGGAGTTAAATATAAAAGTAAGTCTTATTTTCATAGACAATTAAAAGATTAGCAATAAAGGTATATAATCTGTTACCAACATACAACTATCCTTGGAGGTCCTATATTACTTTATGGATATTATCTAAACCGTCAACTATAGTATAAAACCTGCAACATTAACTGGATACTAATAATTTAACTTATCCATTAAAAATCAAATCTAGTGCTCAAAGTGGGATATAATATGCCGCTAAATTTGCAAAGCAACTTTATCATTCTTAACTCGTTCATTTTATTTATCTATAATAATTGTGATACATTGT
Organism: Odontocerum albicorne; assembly: GCA_949825065.1. Taxonomy (NCBI): domain Eukaryota; kingdom Metazoa; phylum Arthropoda; class Insecta; order Trichoptera; family Odontoceridae; genus Odontocerum; species Odontocerum albicorne. The sequence continues at coordinate 3,175,834 of OX463864.1, read as the reverse complement.
GGATTGTGCTAAAGCGAGAATATTTTTAAAATAAGTGGATTTTTTTATCACAACAGAATTGTTGCTCCGTAAATGTCGTTTGATAGATTTACTTTTAGAAGCGTCACAACCTTCATGGACAAAACGTCCTTTTAACGTCCATTTATAAACAATGCTTAACTCGATAAAAACTTCAGGGTGAAGGGTGTAAGGCTTCATAAATGTAGTCATATATTCAAGTCACTTGTATACGATACATAGATTTAGTTCCGATGAACATCACCCTTAAATGTTACTTATTGAAATACTATATTTGAGGTTACTTTTTTTTAAGAGATGCATTAACTGTTTTTAATTTATTTTTTAAAGTTTTCAATTAATATTTGATTTTTTTTAGATGCGAAATCAATGCCTCGATTAAGAATTAAAAACAATTTAATATAACGATTATGTTTAAATACAAAATTTAAACTATCAATTTTTTTGTTCATGCCTGTTTCTTTATAAAACCTTAAAATAAATATAAAGTTTATAGAGCGTAATTTGGAAAATAAGATGCAATATTTTCATCTTCACGAATTTAAAAACCTATATATTTTTAACAGTATTTGATTTTTTCAATCAATTTAAAAGTTTAATGAATATATTATACTATATATATATCCAATCGCAAGAAAATAAAACCGTTCCAGACAAAATATTGCAAAAGATAAATATAGTCAAAAATAATTAAATATTGAATAATCGAACATTTATTTAGAAACTCACTTCGAGGACTTTATTCTGTAATATTAAATAATATTTTGCAGAAATGCACGTGTTATAATTTTGGTTTTAATATTTTCTCTGGAAAGGGTATGTAGCGTCTAATTTGATTTTTTATCAGTGATGATGCATTAAGGGTGTCTTGGTGACTTTATTTATGAATTGTTCAAGTATTATAATAAATAAAAACTAAAGTTACCTGTTTGACAAGAAAAAAAAAACAAACAGGTTACATGCCATATTTTTTTCTACCTGTGACATTTTCAATGCAATATTTTATTTAGACAAATAATATATTAAAATATCTCGATAAGTCGTATTTTTTTAAAGAATATAAACTGACAGTTTGAAAAGTATTATTAATAATTTTATTGTATTATTTAAAAAAACAAAATAAATACTTAGACCCGAATGTCATGCAAAAAAATCTGTCACGAAAATTAGCGATTTGTTGAATTGAAATGTCGACCGAATCGAAAGACTCGAGCAGTTTTTTTTTTTCTAAAATAATATATAAATTGGGTATACGTACATTGGTGGACGTGATAGAAATACAATATTTATCCTTCAGAAGAAAGAATTCCTAATTTGAGTGAATTATTCTAAGTGTTTGAGCATAGCCCCAGTGAACATACTTATTAATTGCTTTCTTTGCCAGTAACATTCAGTGGATATTCAATAAGTCAATAATACTTTTATTCTTTCAATATTCATTACTCTAACATATCTCTCTAGACAAGTTAGGTTTAGAATTTACTCTTTCAATATTCATTACTCTAACTCATATCTCTCTAGACAAGTTAGATTTAGAATTTACTCTTTCAATATTCATTACTCTAACATATCTCTCTAGACAAGTTAGGTTTAGAATTTACTCTTTCAATATTCATTACTCTAACATATCTCTCTAGACAAGTTAGATTTAGAATTTATTCTTTCAATATTCATTACTCTAACTCATATCTCTCTAGACAAGTTAGATTTAGAATTTACTCTTTCAATATTCATTACTCTAACATATCTCTCTAGACAAGTTAGGTTTAGAATTTACTCTTTCAATATTCATTACTCTAACATATCTCTCTAGACAAGTTAGGTTTAGAATTTACTCTTTCAATATTCATTACTCTAACATATCTCTCTAGACAAGTTAGATTTAGAATTTACTCTTTCAATATTCATTACTCTAACATATCTCTCTAGACAAGTTAGGTTTAGAATTTACTCTTTCAATATTCATTACTCTAACATATCTCTCTAGACAAGTTAGGTTTAGAATTTACTCTTTCAATATTCATTACTCTAACATATCTCTCTAGACAAGTAAGATTTAGAATTTATTCTTTCAATATTCATTACTCTAACTCATATCTCTCTAGACAAGTTAGATTTAGAATTTACTCTTTCAATATTCATTACTCTAACATATCTCTCTAGACAAGTTAGGTTTAGAATTTATTAATTTGATCAACAAAGAGTTAATTAAAAATCCTACAATATTTTAAAGTAAAAGTGGATCAAATATGTAAATTAGACTATTTAACACGACAGCTCCACTATCTTTATAATATTTTAAATTGAAGATTTTGTTTTAATATTTGTAACACATTCTATTGTATATAATCAAAAGTCAGCATCTTAAAAAGTAAGATTTCAAAAATATCCACTGAAAATTGAAGGCATTTCTCGTTTATTAAAAAGGTGATCCAAAATAAAACAATGCAGGTGGGTGAAAATGTTGGGGAAATGGTTTTTTTTATTTACCTTCGAGAGATCTTTTGCGAAATACGCCTGCTCACACACAAGATGGGCGCCGGACACAAAATGGCGGCGAGTGACGGCCGGCCGGGGAATGGCGTGCAAGTAACACAAACACACAAGACGACCAAAATCACACACGGATACACGGTAACAATGATATATCAATGGTTTGTGATCGTGGCAAGGTCCATTTCCACAGCTTTATGTACCTCTCAATCAATTAAATAGGTACCTATTTTTTTTTTCATTAAATAAAAGTAAAAGGGTCATACATAGAAATATATTGACATTGAGGAAAAAGAAAAAACAAAACAAAAGTGGAAATAAAATATGGAATATTTTCAAAATATTAAGAATTACGATAAAAAAATTATAATAAATATCATAGTTCGGAAATTCTAGGATGAGTTCTGTGACAGCTTACAAATTTGCCCCAATACAACCTAATGTAATGTATTTACCTAAATAACTTGCTATTTATTAGAATCGAGGCTTATATTAAAGTTGATAAAATAATTAAAATTACTGAACGTCGTTACAAGATTGTATTGGGGCAAATTTGTGAGCTGTCACAGGACTCATCCTAGATTTTCCGAACTATAATAGCTAAACTTTGTGATACATATATTCATTATACATATACGAGTTGTATAGCAATGTTAGGTAAAAAATATCATCTCAAAGTCAGCTCCATTTAATAAATTCAAGTGGAATAAGGTCTGAAAGTGATATATAAAAACCAGGGTATCAATAATAATACGTTTACTATCTAAAATTATATTAAATATTATAGTTCGGAAATTCTAGGATGAGTCCTATGACAGCTCACAAATTTGTCCCAATACAACCTTATGTAATGTATTTACCTAAATAACTTGCTATTTATTAGAATCGAGGCTTATATTAAAGTTGATAAAATAATTCAAATTACTGAACATCGTTACAAGGTTGTCTTGGGGCAAATTTGTGAGCTGTCATACGACTCATCCTAGATTTTCCAAACTATAGTTTTTGTAATTTGAATTAAATAAAATTTATAATAATTTTTACAAAGTATACACTTTTAAAGGAGCTAAAACTGTAATAAAGAAAGTATATGACATAACACATACAAGTAAATGTAGACTTTTGACACGTTTGGAAACTATTTCTGTTTGTTTTTTTTTTCAAATTAAATCAAATAGTTTTTATTTAATCATATTTATCTTGAAACTCGTATCTGTCGAAACACTAGTGGCAGAGTTTTGTAGATATTAAACGTATTATTATTGATATCCTGGTTTTTATATATCACTTTCAGACCTTATTCCACTTGAATTTATTAAATGGAGCTGATTTTGAGATGATATTTTTTTACTTAAAATTGCTATACAACTCGTATATTTATAATGAATATATGTATCACAAAGTTTAGCTGTTAAGTTACTATACTCAAATCTTCAAATTAAGGGTTAGTTTTTATGATTTTATTAAAAATGTACAAATTCTTATTGTGAGCTTTGTTTTTTTTAATTCTATGAAATATTGTATGTAAATACAGTTAAATGCAACTGTTAATATGTAGAGTGGGTTTCATGAGAGTTTGCACTTTTTAACACATTGACAAGATTAGTGCGTAATATACAAAACGTATGAATGTATTAGTAAGTATCTTAGCCGTGATTGGTTGATGTGATCCGTTAGTATTCAACTGACATTCAACTTTGCCGTGATTGGTTGATGTGATCCGTTTGTTTGACGAAAAATACGGTGACCATAATGTCTGAAGTTAAGAAAAGGAAGAGCATTGTGTGGACAGACTAAAGAAGTGGTTTTGAATGTTTATAATTACATCAAGAAATGACGGGACACTAGTGAGGAGGTAAATATTCTTGATTTGTATTTATTATTCAGTGAATTACTGCTCTCAATAAATTTTTAATAAATATCAATTTGAGCTATGTTTTTTTATAATTAAATGATAGTGTATAGTGGCATTGTTTGTTAATTTTGAGAACCAGTAGATAAATAAGATTGGTCTGAATAATTTTCTTAGAATGAAGGTATGAAACAATGGTAGGTAACCAGATAATATGCATTGCATATCTATGTAATTGAATATTGGAATGGAGGAGAAGAGTTGAAATTGCTGCAAACCAGTCTTAGGACTGCAACCACGGAGAGAGAGAGAGATATATGTAATTAATTTTTGGAATCAGTGTTAGGGTCATTTATTTATTTTTACAATACATACATACCTAGTTATAAGTAATTTTTAATTGGTCTTAGTATTTATTAGTTTTAATTGTGTTTTCTTTGCCTATTGAATAAATAATTTGATTTTATATTGACCATTGATTTCATTATTGTCATTAGGTACATACCTCAATCTGATATTATATTATTATTATGGTAAGTAAGTGTTTTATTTGGGATATAAAGTATTAGATAGACAATATATAAAAATATATTACAAAATAAATTCAAATGTGGTCACCCTAGACCAGCACAGCAAACTCTCGTGAAACCCACTACATATACCTATTTATATTTTTTAGACAAAAAAATAATAAAAAAATTCTGTTGCAAATAGACAAATTAGTTAAGGAAAAAGGATTCAATAATAAAAAAAAAAACACAAAATTGTAATTTGTATACAATTAAAGGATTAAAAAAAAACTCAAAATTGTAATTTGTATATAATGAAACGATTTAAAAAAAAACACAAAATTGTAATTTGTATATAATGAAACGATTTAAAAAATATACACAAAATTGTAATTTGTATACAATGAAACGATTTGAAAAAAAAAACACAAAATTGTAATTTGTATACAATGAAACGATTTAAAAAAAAAACACAAAATTGTAATTTGTATACAATGGAACGATTTAAAAAAAAAAGGTTTCACTGTAAAATAAACCTTGCCCAATCAAAATAAACACAATGAAACGAATGGTATTATAAATAACTGTGTAATGAGAATAATGATATTTGCATTATTTAAAAAGCATCACTTCGTAGCTCCTTTGAAACACAAAAACCAAAATGTTTGTAGATTTTAAAAGAACTGCAACATAAAAATTTGTTTTCAGCTGGTGTTCAATATTAAAAAAAAAAAAAACAAAAATAAAATTACATTTTCATCGAAAACAAATTTGAAATATACTTTTTTAACGATAGCCCCTTTCGCACAAATATTGCACACTGCTTTTGATAAATTTATCAAATATTTTGTAAATCTTAAACCAAACTGGAATAATAAAATTAAATCATACGAATCAAGATACAAAATAAGATAACGTGGCAAAACAATTCAAATCATCCTTAAAATTAAAATAAATCTGATTGAACAAAATATAACAATAATAAAAAAATAAAAATGTAATATTACAAAAAAATTATGAACACTTTTGTCGACTTGGATAATACTTTTTTTTTTTTTTTTAAATTCATTCCTCATATATTTATTTTATTTTGTCATATATGGAATAATTTTGTTATCAATAAGGAAAATATAAGTATTATCAAACTACGAGTTTAAAAAAATATTTAAATACTCTATATATATATAATTTTTTTTACCAAAATGGGGGAGCACTAATTTATTATCGAACTATTTTTATCAGGGATTCTATCTAAAAAATGTTTATATTTTACAGAAATACCATGCCGTAATGGATAAATTTCTATTGTTTATCATTAAATTATCAAATTATTATCTACTTATTAGTTACTCTATTTTAAAAAATTGTCTACTCTTTTAAAATGTAATAAACAATATTATTAAAAAAATGTCGAATCTAAATTATCCTGAACCAACTATTAAAGATTATATAAAAAAAACAACGCAAAGTAAGTAAATATTTTGAAAGAACTATTATAGAATTTGAATAGGATTTTTCGTGTATGGAAATCAATCAAATCGTTTTTGAATGTTTCTATTGTCATTGGAATTAATTTACGAGGGTCATCCAGAAACTAAAATTAAAAGGGCTCCTGAGGGCGGGGGAAATTTTTCGTTTCAAAGTTGGCGCATCTGGAGTGTAGGGGAGATCCTAACGGTCAGTTTGTTTGGTCCCGCGTGTTTGTCGGCCATTTTGTTCAGTTACAGTAAATTCTTCCGATGGAGAGGTCGTCGTGCGCTCCCGCCAACTCTCGTCCATGAGAGACCCGCGCGGTCATCAGTTTTTTGACTTTGCAGAATAATACCGCCGCGAATATCCATCGGAAGCTCGTGGAAGTTTATGGTAGTGATGTAATGAGTCGACAACATGTCACGAAGTGGGTTAGGTTGTTCAGAGAAGGCCGTACTGATACTCACGACGAGGTAAGGCAGTGATTTCTGACAAATTTGTGCAAAAAATTGAAGAACAAGTGTGAAATGACCGTAACGGGGGATGAGATGTGGATGTGTCACTACACCCCAACAATTTTTCAACGACCAGGAGGTCGAGGAAGCTGTGAAGAAGTGGCTGAAAGAGGTGGCAGCGAAGGTCTATGACACTGGCATACAAAAGTTGCTGCCCCGACTACAGAAATGTCTCGATCTCGACTACAATTACGTTGAAAAATAGTTTGATATATTTGTGAAGTATCCTGTGAATTTCAATTAAATACAAGCATTTTTCGATCCTACATAAATGTTGTAACCTTACTTTCTGGATGACCCTCGTAATATTGCCTAGTTTTGTGGTAATCATTTTTTAAAAGACGTAAAGAAAACTTTTATTCCAGATAAAAACCCCATATTTTTTTATAAAACACAAGTGATTCGTAGATGATTTTAGCTTTATCGTATATCCCTATATTAAAATGAAAAGAAGTTATACTGTAGTAACTTATATTGTCATTATAACTTTATTGTTTATTTTCAATATGCACTTCCTTCTGTCTGTTTCCCTTTCTGTGGGAAAGGTTTTTCCAAGTCGTTGCTTAACACAATTCCCCTATTTTCTATTAATAATGTTTTTATGGTTATTATATAAAATTATTAAAATTAAACCCTAAGATCCAAACTCAACTTTCTCAATTTATAACAATTTTTAATTATCATTAAATAAATCTAAGAGACCAAAACTGATTAAGTTTTTAATGTAATTAGTATAGTATCAGTTATGTTTGACAAGTTTAATGAATATTTACAAAGTTTCATGAATATCTGTGGTCCTGAATACTATAAAGAACTTTAATAAGGAATGTTGTGATTCTCTTGTCAAATGACAGCATACGTTACAAAGTTGTTCACAATATTTAGGACACTGTTTTACCTCAAATATAGCTAAAATAAATACCTCAGTACACTGAAGCTAAACAAAATAACAATATTTATATTAAATATAATATGTATCTGTTATATTTTCTTCCTAATAATGAATTTATAAAAAAATGTCAATTCAAATTATAATACAGGTTAGGGCACGAATGTTGCTACAAAAACAAATTTACTTGAATGTTGCTACGAAAACAAAATTACAAAAACAAATGACTTTAGTTCATAATACAGTTGCAGGATTTTAAAATGAACAGGATTGAAGATGCAGATAGAATATGAGTGGTGCAACTGTATTATGAACTATAGTAATTTGTTTTTGTAATTTTGTTTTCGTAGCAACATTCAAGTAAATTTATTTTTGTAGCAACATTTGTGCCCCACCCTATATTTAATATTCGACACAAACACTGATTTGATTCCTGAAATTGAGTTTTCAGTCAAAGTAAAGTAAAATATTTAATTTAAAAAAAAAGGTATCGTTATAAACTTACTGAAAATATTGAATATTTTTGTGTAGTATTTTAAATCGCCTGAAATTCTATTATATTAAAAAAAAAACAAAAAAATTACTTCCACACACCGAAGCAAAATAAACTGGAAAAAACTTAAAGGTGCTATGTGCAAAGGTCCTCCCTTACCTGATATGGAGCATAAAAGCCTGAGGGTCGGTGCGGAGGTGGTGTACTGGTTGATCATCCCCTGCGAGTGCGGTCGCGGAGCGGGCATGCTGAGCGTTATCGCCTTGTGGAACTTTCTTCTACGTGGTTCCACCGTTACCACTGGTGATACAGCTACGCCTCTCCCGAGGAGTTTGGCTGTCAGTTCAGCCTCGATTGTTTGCGCCTAGAGAATGAAGGGAAAATTTTAGGAAGCGTTCATAATGAAATCTGTTTCTATGACATATTACTTCCCTGTGAGTCATAAATACATTTTGTTCCATTTCTGTCAGGATAAAGCAGAATGCTTGCTTAACCCTTCCCTTACGGTGATAAAAATAATACGCGTGCTCCGGTGTTGGGTAGTGAGTACGCAATAAAAAATTAGCGATTTTAAATCGGAAAAATAAGAACATTCATAGATAATCCCCTTAATTAATTATAATTGAAGTTAAAAATTATAATAATTGAGATTTATTTGCTGAAAATATTAAAAAACCATCTGAAAACATTAAAAAACGCTCACGGAACGGGTGTACGTCTAACCTATTTGCAAGCCTAGAGGCTACTAGTGGCGCGGAAGGTCAGTCGCATACCCCGGCGCTTACGCCTTTGCTTGCGACGTTGAGACGATTCAGGTTCTCGCAATTCAGTCTAGTATGTAAGAGTGAGATGCGAATATAGTGTCGCGCTTCCCGCATACTATTCACCTATCGTCAAGACGAGGCACTCGCAGCGTTTAAATGCGAATTTGTTTTCGATCTTTACAAAACACTTCGATGTAGTCGATAAATTCTGATTATTATTAATATTATTTTTTAAATCAATGCGTAAATATATTATGGAGGAATACCTAAAATCTTAACCTTGTATTTATTATATTTATAGAGATATTGATGGTTATTAGAAGCAACGTGTAGAAGATACCCAACACAGGGAAGGAAAGGTTAGCTGCAATCTTGTTTTGAGCGTATTTCTAAATGGTCAATTAATAATCATAAACTGGAAGTTGGAAACCTAATAATGTCCCTTCACATACCATCAGACAATGTAGTTCTGACATCCGATGAGAATGTTACAGTGAGCTAATGGTCGACCCAAAGGCAATCCAGGATCAGATTGGTATGCTGGTGATCAAGTAGGAATCTGACTCAAAAGGAAGTCCTTTTCTCTACAGCTTTTTACTGTTTTGCGCAAATTAAATTATTTTTCTGTCAGGTCAGTCCATAAATTTATGCATATTGATGTCATATGTATGATTCGCCATGACTCATTTCGTAGAACAATACATTTCCAAACATTCGTTTCCTATTTCAAAATGTTCACTCAAGTTGTCAGTTTATCATCGATTATTGTAAACATCTGACGTAAATAAGAGTCGTTAGAAAATGAATATCGATAATCAACACAAATAGCACCTTCTTTATTTTTAATTTTTAAATGGTAAAGTGCAAATTTCACGGCAGAAAAAGATAACAGTGTTCATAGCGAGAATGATATCAGTCAAAAGACTGCACAAAAATAGTTACAAATATATAAAGATGGAAAAGAGCAGTGTTAATTGACGAGCCCCGTTCAGGGCGCTCTAAAAAGTCTTGTGAATTCAGAGCCAGAACTTATGGTGGATGAAATTGCAGAAAGGGGTTTGATATATCTCATGGAACAGTATTCTGACACCTTAAAGAGAAAGGAAAGGTATCCAAGCTCGGAAACTAGGTACAACACGAGCTATTGGAAGCCAATTACCAGCAGCTAATAAACAACTGTATTTCTCTCTGAACTCGCTTTAAATGCAAGCTGTTTCTTGACTACACTGTGATAGGTTATGAAAAGTGGTTACTTTATCATAATATCGCGAGAAAAAGGCTTATTGGCATTGTTTCCAAATTTCTTAAAAATACATACAAATTTATGAACTATAGTTCGGAAATTCTAGGATGAGTCCTGTGACAGCTCAAAAATTTGCCCCAATACAACCTTGTAACAATGTTCAGTAATTTTAATTATTTTATCAACTTTAATATAAGCCTCGATTCTAATAAATAGCAAGTTATTTAGGTAAATACATTACATAAAGTTGTATTGGGGCAAATTTATGAGCTGTCACAGGACTCTTCCTAGAATTTCCGAACTATAACCTTATATATGATATTATTAACTACAAAATTTTACTTATCAATATTTTTTTAAGTAAATCTCACCCCAAATGTGTACATTTTTTTCTTTAAATTGTGATAATTGACTTTTAAACATTGGCATAATGAAAAAAAGTACACAAAAAAATTGTTCAGAACCATTTCCCAAAAATATTAAATAATTAGCATTAATTTGTGAAATAAAGTCTAAAAAAAAAAGGACAAACTTAATTGACACTTTTTATTCAGTTTTATTGTTGGTCCAACATTTATTGTTGGTCAGTTGTCAAGTCCAACTTAATTTAGTAAATTCGATAAACAAACAAGTTTGACACCGCGCTGTTGATTCATTTTAGTTGATCGTTATTAAAGTGTATTCTCGACCATCACAAATCCACATTGTACGTGTATACCCATAGCTAATTAATTTTTTTTTAATAAATATTAAATTAATTAAAAAATAAACATTTAACAAAAATAATCAATACGGGTCTGAAAAATATTTTGAAAATACCCAGTTCACTGTCAGGTTCAGTGATTTTTGACTTCCTTCTATAATAGTTAAATTTACATTGATCAGTTTTCAAAGATGGTCCCACGAGTCTGGCATCATATCAACATTTAATTTTTATATTAAATCAATTCGAAACATGATTGATTGAGCGCTCGGTAGACCTTCGAGAGGAACAACTAATAATATGTGGATTTCTTTCCTGAAATTAAATAAATAATTATAAATAATTTATTTTTAATATTGTTTATATGAGGCCGTACTCTTGGGACACCTGTATCAATAGATCAATTTATTTTGGCCTGATATACATAGTTTTGAGATAAAAAAAAATCCATTTAAAATATTTTTGATATACGATATATAGTCTGCTACCTTGACACCTTTTCATCGTTACACTATATGTATTCCACTCTAAAAAAATATTTAAATCTTCTTAATTGAGATCACGCTATAGATACGGACACATATTTTTGATCCTCGTTTTGTGGTAGGATCAAACTGCTAATAAAATTTTTCTCATAGTCCAGTTATTGTGTTGTTATTTATTGTTATTCATTCTTGATTTTATTTGGCCCATCTTCAACAGTGTACAGTATCCAGCGGTAAGTAATACACATCGGGCTTAAGAAAGAGACTATCGGCGAATAATCGGCTAACTTCGGCTTTGTAGAGCGTCGTCTCTGTCGCATGATGAGCTATACTCAAGAAAATGTAGGATGGTCCCTGTGACGTTTGAAATGTCATGTCTCAAAGGGATGGGATAAAATCGTTTTTTTACAAATCGAATAGTTTTTTTTATAAATCGAAAAATTGTTTTTCTCTAAACTGACGTTTTAATTCCTAATTTTCATAATACTGACTTTCTAATGTATTGTATGATTTGTATCTATCTTTAAATAGGCCAAGATCCAAGGTTAGGTTAGGTTAGGTTCTCTAAACTGACGTTTTAATTCCTAATTTTCATTATACTGACTTTCTAAAGCATTGTATGATTTGTATCTATCTTTAAATAGGCCAAGATCCACTATGAATTAATACTAATTACGAACATTTAGTTTTAAGTACAAAAAAATCGAAAATCCAATTATCGTATACCCCATCCCTAGCCAATGCAGACTAACGTAGTGACTTTCGACAAACGTCACCAAATATTATTTGATTTTAACAAACTGCCAAATTTTTGTTAATATGTAACAAGATGTATTAATTTGTCATTATTGTTAGTTTTATGTAATGTATTTACCTAAATAACTTGCTATTTATTAGAATCGAGGCTTACGTTAAAGTTGATAAAATAATTAAAATTACTGAACGTCGTTACAAGGTTGTATGTATTAGGGCAAATTTATGAACTGTCACAAGGACCATGCTACATTTTCTCTAGTATAACAGTCTCGCGACGGAACACATGTATGAATGACAGAGATGACGCTTTACAAAGCCGAAGTTAGCCGATTATGACCGACAGTCCCTTTCTTAAGCCACATCGGTATTACTTACCGCCGGGTACTGTATATGCATATGAAATAAGAACCTTGAATATATTTTATTATTTTGGATACATTTTAAAACCGTTGGAAACATGATTGAATTATTCTGTATTATTCATTTCAGAAATAATTTGAGATCATCTTAATATTCTGTGTTACACAAAGTATGCGAGAGAAATAAAACTGGGATTTTCCAATTTAATATGGCCATTCTGCATTGCCAACACTTCTAAAACATGTTTAATTATTATTATAGATGTAGAAATTTACTTCATTATTTTCAAAAGATTAACTTATTTGCTTTCATTTATTTTAATTTAAAAGTTTTAATTAAAAGTTCACGATCCACATTTAAGTTGCGACTCGGTTGTCGGAAACCCTGATTTATCATAGATCAAGAATTGAAATCTCATTAGCGAAACTCAGACCACTTTGTGTTATCTCGCCTATGCACACACACCCTCTTTTGACATATTTCAATAACTCGGTTAATACCAAGTGGCGCCACTAGTCATGGAGTGTGAACAATATCATTGAATTATATTAATCCAGGATGTAGCGCAGCAGAAAAGCACCATGCATGTGAATTTATAACACAATTTTTTCTTTGTCTTATCAACGAGGCAATCAATTTGAAGAGGTAAATTGTTTCGTACATTGTTATCATAACTGTTGTATGTCTGAAGTGAAAAGGATAGAAGGTGAGAGAAGGGTTATGAGTAAAATGAAGAAATGAAATAAAGAAACCAATAGAAACACCCAAAGCAGAAATCAAGCAAAAAAATGGCGCTCACAAAAGGCTGTTCTTTTCCCAATCAATACTCAAAATGTTATTTTAATTCAGATGACTTACTTAATTCCTGATAGTTGTTGACTTATTAAGGAAATTAAATAGTTGCAAGCTTCAAAAATTAAATATATCAAAATATTTTTTATTCTTGTAACATTATTTTTATGATACTCCAGTATATATATATATATATATATATATATATATATATATATATATATATATATATATATATATATATATATATATATATATATATTATATATATATATATATATATATATAAATATATATATATATATATATATATATATATATATATATATATATATATATATATATATATATATATATATATATATATATATATATATATATATATATATATATATATATATATA